>CM077908.1:10617451-10789951 GCA_039720435.1 Amazona ochrocephala
ATCATTGCTTAGTCCATGGACCAATCCCTATAATGTTGCTGAATTCATCCAGTCTTTGATGTCAGGCTCCATCTCTTGTAACTGTCTTTCAGGGCAGGAGAGATAGTGTGTACTGTTGGATTGTTGCTTGCTGATGACACCACTGAACTCGTCTGGTCACTGCTGACCTTGTCTGATTTCATCAAAGTTCATTATTTGTTGGGGTGATGATGGGAGGGAAGTCAGGGTCAGTTGCCTGTGACCTGAAGACAGTTCTGCTGCTGTTGGCTTTTCCCATGACTTTGTTCTCCACTGATGATCATGATAGCACGTCTTCTTCTCAAAGCCCAGAGTGGTGGAGATGAGCATCTAGCTGATGAGCTATAAAAGTGTTCTATAGCAGACAACAGCATATAATTCAGTTAATTGGCTGATTTTCCCAAAAATTATATTCCCTTGAGTTACACATTGGACTTCCCCATCTTCCTGCCTTACCCACCAAGTATATCCAGGTCCCTGCGTGAAAACAAACCCGTGAGTGGTTCTGCCTTTACCTGAAGCAGGAATAACCCAGACTGTCTTCCCCAGCAAATTCTTTGTGCGCGCCACTGGAACTTTATCCCCTTCTACAGTATGTAAAAGTTCTGACTGGTCCTGTTGGCGGATCCTCTAGTGTTGACTAACCAGGTAGCTTTTGGTAAATGCGTATCCCAATGTTAGAAAGTCCCACCACCCATTGCTCTCAGTGTAGTTTTTAACAACCCATTGTACCAGAGGCTGGTGCATGGTAGGGGATGTGATATACCGAGTCAATGCCATGCTCTTTGGCCCAAATGTCTATAAGTTTGTTCTGAAAATGAGTCCCATTGTCTGCCTCAATTCTCTCTGGGGTGCCGTGTCGCCACAAAATCTGTGTCTCAAGGCCCAGGACAGTGTACCGGGCAGTGGTGTGAGGCACAGCGTATGTTTGCAGCCATCCAGTGGTTGCTTCCACCACGGTAAGGATATGGCGCTTGCCTTGGTGTGTTGGTGAGTGTGTGATATATAATCAGTCTGCCAGTCCTCCCCATATTTGTGCTTCAGCCATTGTCCTCCATAGCAAAGAGGCTTTAACCATTTGGCTTGCTTAATTGCAGCATGTTTCACATTTGTGAATAACTTGGTCAATAGTGGCCATTCTTAAGTCCACTCCTCGATCACAAGCCCATCTGTATGTTCTATCGCTGCCCTGATGGCCTGAAATGTCATGGGCACACCGGGCCAATAATAATTAACCCTTATGTTGCCAAGTACAGTAAAACAAGGACCTTAGCCCAAGCCCCCAGCTTATAAACACTAAAACAGCAAATACTGGCTGTAATTAAGGTACGACATGCTGAAACTCTGAGTTCAAGAGCAACAACTTTTAGAGCCAATAAATTAGCATTGTCTTGTTCAACATCTTTGTCAGTGACATGGACAGTGGGATTGACCGTGCCCTCAGCAAGATTGACAATGACACCAAGCTCTGTGGTTCGGTTGATATGCTGGAGGGAAGGAATGCCATCCAGAAGGACCTTGACACGCTTGTGAGGTGGGCTGATGCCAACCTGATGAAGTTTAACCATGCCAAGTGCAAGGTCCTACACCTGTGTTGGAGCAATCCCAGGCACAGCTACAGGTTGGGCGGGGAGGAGATTCAGAGCAGCCCTGCAGAGAAGGACTTGGGGATGTTGTTTGGTGGGAAAATGAACATGAGCCGGCAGTGTGCGCTTGCTGCCCAGAAAGCCAACCGTATCCTGGGCTGCATCAAAAGGAGTGTGACCAGCAGGTCAAGGGAGGTGCTCCTGCCCCTCTACTCTGCTCTCGTGAGACCTCACTTGGAGTATTGTGTGCAGTTCTGGTGTCCTCAACATAAAAAGGACATGAAACTGTTGGAGCAAGTCCAGAGGAGGTCCACGAGGATGATCAGGGGACTGTAACACCTCCCTTATGAAGATAGGCTGAGAAAGTTGGGGTGTTTAGCCTGGAGAAGAGAAGGCTGTGTGGAGACCTCATAGCAGCCTTCCAATACCTGAAGGGGGCCTATAGGGATGCTGGGGAGGGACTCTTCATGAGGGACTGTGGTGAGAGGACAAGGGGTGATGGGTTCAAACTTAAACAGGGGAAGTTTAGATTGGATCTGAGGAAGAAATTCTTTACTGTAAGGGTGGTGAGGCATAGGAGTGGGTTGCCCAGGGAAGTTGTGAATGCTCCATCCCTGGCAGTGTTCAAGGTGGGGTTGGACTTAGCCTTGGATGGCATGGTTTAGTGGGAGGTGTCCCTGCCCATGGCAGGGGGGTTGGAACTAGATGATCTTAAGGTCCTTTCCAACCCTAACTATTCTATGAGTCTATGTTTGTGACGAGTGGCTATTAATCCAAAACAATGAATGCTTATCACAAATATGATTAGACACACTCTGGTCAGACCTGTCATTATCTCAACCCTTTGTGCCCCTTGTTGCTTGTCAAAAGGAACTGTCATGGTTTAAGCTCAGCTGGCAGCCCAGAACCACGTATCTGCTTGCTCATTCCCCCCTTTCCTCCCCGTGCTTGCCGATGGAATGGGGAGTAGAATCAAACAAATGCAACTCCCACAGATTGAGATAAGAATAGTCCAGTAACTAAGGTATAACACAAACCCACTACCGCTGCCACCAATAATAATAATTATAAGGGAAATAACAAGGGAAGAGAATGCAACTGCTCAACACCCACTGACCGATACCCAGCCCGACCCGAGCAGCGATCTAGCCCTTCTGGGTAACTCCCACCTGCTTATATATTGGGCATGATGTGCTGTGGTATGGAATACCCCTTTGGCTAGTTTGGGTCAGGTGTCTTGTCTCTCCTTCCTCCCGGCTTTTTTTCCTCCCTGGAGGAGCATGAGACTCAGAAAAGTCCTTTGTTAGAGTAAACATTACTTAGGAACAACTAAAAACATTGGTGTTGTCAGCGTTGTTCCCAGGCGGAAAGTCAAAAACACAGCACTGAACCAGCTACTAAGGAGGAGAAGAATGACTGCTATTGCTGAACCTGGGACAGTTGGTAGAGACATTGCTGTTATCTTGTTGATCACATCTGTGGGGATCTGGCGACGTCCATCTTGCCATTTTATTCCCAAAAATTGAATCTCCTGTGCAGGTCCCTTGACCTTACTCCGGTTTATGGCAAAACCGGCTTTCAGCAGGATTTAGATTATTTTCCTCCCTTTCTCAAAAACTTCTTTCACTCTATCACCCCACACGGTAATGTCATCAATGTATTGCAGGTGTTGTGGAGCTTGCCCCTGTTCCAGTGCAGTCTGGATCAGTCCATGGCAGATGGTAGGGCTGTGTTTCCACCCCTGGGGCAGTCGGTTCCAAGTGTACTGGTCACCTCTCCAAGTAAAAGCAAACTGTAGCCTGCACTCTGCTGCCAAAGGGATTTAGAAAAATGCATTGTCAGTATCAATTTTGGCATTCCACTTGGCTGCCTTGGACTCCTGTTCATGGTGAAGTTCTAGCATGTCTGGTATGGCAGCACTCAATGGTGGTGTGACTTCATTCAGGCCATGATAGTCTCCACTGTCCGTTAGACTTTTGCACTGGCCACATGGGGCTCTTAAAGGGTGAGCGGGTCCTACTGATCACTCCTTGTCTCTGCAGTCTGCAGAGCAGCTTATGGATGGGTATCACGGAGTCTCGATTGGTGCGATATTGCCACCGGTGCACTGTTGCGGTCACGATTGGTACTTGTTGTTCTTCAACCGTCAGCAACCCCACAACAGAAGGATCCTCTGAGAAACCAGGCAAGGTGGAGAGCTGCTTCATTTCCTCCCTCTCCAAAGTAGGAACACCAAAAGCCCATCGGTACCCTTTTGGGTCTTTTAATTACCCTCTCCTGAGGCATTTGTTCTATGCCAAGAATGCATGGAGCCTCTGAACCAATTACAATATTGTGCTTTTGCCACTCCTTCCCAGGCAGACTTATTTCAGCCTCCAGTACAGTCATCTCTTGGGATCCTCCTGTCACTCCAGAAATAAAAATGTGTTCCACCCCTTGATAGCTTGATGGTATCAGGGTACGCTGTGCATCAGTATGTACTAGAGCTTTATACTCCTATGGGACTGATGTGCCAGGCCATCTGATCCACACAGTCCAGTAAATCCGATTGTCCCTCTCCTCTACCTGGCTGGAGGCAGGGCTCCCCTGTTAGTGATCATAAGATTCTTCACTTACGCCTTGTAGGAAGGGGTTAGTATTCATTTTCACAGGAGTTGGAGTAAATTCAGCTCTTCCACTCCATCTGGGCAACTGCTCACTAGAGACTGGAGTAGCAACTTTTTTTGGGAGGCTCATTCTTGATGTTGTTTTCCTCTTCAGTTCACACACCCATTCCTCCAGAGCTGACATAGGTTTTCCATCCCACTTTCTCATGTCTTCTCTGCGGTCCTGCCGGTAAAAGCATAGGGTGGCCCATGGTGTGTACCTCCTATTATCTTTTCTCTTGAGCTGTATGGCACCTTCTGTTAATAGCAGTGTTGGTACATGTGGGGAGCTGGATAGGTCAGATAGATAGTCTCAATTGTTTGACCATTTGGGACAGCTTTATCCACTGCTGAAATGATGGAAGGTGGGAGATTGTCTTCAAACAAGTGATCCCAGCTGCTTGGCTTCCCCACCTTCTGGTTTGTGACCATCAGCCCAATTGTCCCAGCATTGGAGGAACCAGGTGATGATGTGGTCCCATGGAAGACGGGTGAAATACTTCTGCATATTCCACAGCTTGGTTAAGGCCTGGGTTCGAGAAGTCACCTCCTCTTCTTTTTTCCTCTTCCTCTGATTCATCAACTCTTTTTCAGACTTCATTCCCTGTAGTACCTGCATTGACTCTTCATCTTTCCTCACTGCACGAGTTGCTCTTTATGGCCCTTGTTTGCTTTTCCCCTTGCTTATAGGGGCAGCCGATATTGGCATGGATTGATCCTTTGGCTTAGCTGCCTGCAGTCACTGTCGCTGGGGTTGGAGTGGCTGCAGTGTCTGTTGTAGGGGTTCAGGGAACTGCTGTGCTTGGGGGTTGATTAGCTGTGTTGCCTGTTACTTTGCCATCAGATGCAGAAACCTGTTTTTCCCTTTGAAGGTGCTGGATGGTGTTGTGCTGGGCTGTGTAGGCATAGGCCAAGGCTCAGCAAGTTGTCATGATTTGTGCCTCTCTAATCTTGCCATGATGACAGCACACCTCGTTTAAGTGTTTCACTAGTTTTTCCAGATTTTGCACTTGTTCAGTGGTGAAGTTCCAAAGCACTGGAAGGGGCCACTGGCCCAGGTGCTTGTTCATAGGATCCCACGCACTCTGCTACTCATGACTGTCCAGCCTTGAGGAATATCCCTTGGTGGTCCTCTTATATCATCGTCTAACCTTAGGCAAGACCCGAGCCCAACCCTGCTCAACTTTCGAGATCAGACAAAATAGTGTGTTCTCAAGGTGGAATGGCTGTGGGTAAAACACATGCTGTATGTGTGGCAACATGCTGTTTCTCTGCAAAAGCTGCAGGCAGGTTTCAAGGGTATTCAAAGGCTATCCAAAACCTTTAGAATTCTCAAATGCTGCTGTAAATAGTCTGGTGAGGAATTGGGGGGTGTGAGGGAATGGCTCCTTCACAGGTTGACCCTCTGAGGAGGAAAAAAAAAAAAAGATGTGTAATTGCTAAAATTTCCCATTATATGTCTCCCAAAGTATAGAAGCGATGACCACGCTGGGACCACAAGCCAGACCAGTTTCATGATCAATGATTCTATTGTATTACAAATCATTACCATAAAGTACAGCGAAACAAGAACGTTAGCCCAGGCCCCCCAGCTGATAAAAAATAAACCAGCAAATACTGGCTACACGTAAGGTATGACATGCTGAAACTCCGAGATCAAGCTCAACAACTGAGCGAATAAATCAGCACTGTGACGAGTGACTATGAATCCAGAACAGTGAATGCTTATCACAAATACTATTAGACACACTCTGGTCAGATGTGTCTTTATCTCAACCCTTCGTGCTCCACGGTGGACACCAAGAAGGTCTGACTGGGGAAGAGAATCGAAAGAATGCAACTCCCACGGGTTGAGATAAGAACAGTCCAGTAACTAAGGTATAACACAAACCACTACTGCTACCACCAATAATAATAATGATAAGGGAAATAAAAAGGGGAGAGAGTACAATTGCTCACCACCTGCCAACCAATACCCAGCCCGACCCTAGCAGCGATCTGGGAGTTCTGGTTAACTACCCCAGTTTTTGTAATGGGCATGATGTGCTGTGGTACGGAATACCCCTTTGGCTAGTTTGGATCAGGTGTCCTGTTTCTGCTTCCTTTCGGCTTCCTGTGCCCCTCCTCCCTGGCAGAGCATGAGACTCAGAAAGTCCTTGGTTGGAGTAAACATTACTTAGCAACAACTAAAACCAGCGGTGTTATCAGTGTTGCTCCCAGGTTGAAAATCAAAACCGCAGCACTGCACCAGCTACTAAGAAGGAGAAAAATGGCTGCTACTACTGAACCCAGGACACCAGATTAATTTTTAGTTTGGCTTTGGCCCTTTTATTTTTATTTTTTTTTTTTATATTTGTTTTTTTTTTTTCCCTGCTACATAACTTCACAACATTCATGTAGTCCCCCTGTGTTGCCTGCCCCTTCCACCAGGGGTTATAAACTTTTTTTTTTTTCTTCTCTCCTCTCTTCCCTGAGTTCCAGCCAAATCTCTGTTTAGCCAGGCTCATCTTTTTCCCTGCTAACTTGTCTTTTCGCATATTGACCCTTTTACCCTTCAGGACTGCATCCCAAGGGTATCTGTCAACTACGCCCCTAAACAGGCCAGAGTTTGCCTTCCAGAAGTCCAAGGTGGGAGTTCTGCTCACCTCTTTCCTCTAAGAAACAAAACCTATCATTTCATGATTTGCAGCCCTGAGAAGGACTTGGGGATGATAGTTTACATGAAGCACAGCATGACCCAGCAATGTGCACTTGTAGCCCAGGAATCTGTATGCTGGGCTACATCAAAAAGAGTGTGACCAGCAGGTCAAGGGAGGAGATTCTCCCCCTCTACTCCACTCTTGTGAGACCCCACCTGGAGGACTGCATTCAGTTCTTAGGGTCTCCAACACAAGAGGGATGTGGATCTGCTTGAGCAAGTCCAGAGGACAGCCACAAAGATTGATCAGAGGGCTGGAGCACCTCTCCATTGATGACAGGCAGAGAGAGCTGGGCTTCTTCAGCCTCGAGAAGAGAAGGCTGAAAGTCAAAAACACAGAACTGCATCAGCTGTGAAGGAGAAAAATGACTTCTACAGCTGAACTGAGGACAGTATCCGCCCCTTATTCCATACCATTCATGTCATGCTCGGATCCAAAATTTTCAATATACCATTGCTTTTTGTCTCTTAATATATATACATATATGCACACACAAAGAGAGATATATCATTCCTTAGTCCATGGACTATCCTTATAAATTTGCTGAATTCATTAAGTCCATGATGTCAGGCTCCATCTCTTGTAAACGTCTTTCAGGGCAGGAGAGACGGTGTGTAGTGTTGGATTGTTGCCTGCTGATGACATGGCTGAATTCCTCTGGTCACTGCTGAGCTCGTCTGGTTTCATCAAAGCTCACTGGCTGTTTTCACCCAAAGTTAAATCCCCTTGAGGTATGTACTGCACTTTCCCATTTTCCCGACAGGTATATCCAGGTCCCTGAGTGAAAGCAGCATCATGAGTGGGTTTGTCTTTACCTGAAGCAGGAATAACCCAGACTGTCATCCCCAGCAGATTCTTTATGTGCACCACAAGAACTTTATTCCCCTCTACAGGACGTAAAAGTTCTGACTGGCTTGGCCCAGCCTTGTTGGCAGATCCCCTCGTGTTGACCAACCAGGTGGCTTTTCGTAAATGTATATCCCAATGTTTGAAAGTCCCACCACCTATTGCTCCCAGTGTAGTTTTTAACAGCCCATTGTACCATTTGATTTTCCCAGAGGCTGGTACACGATAGGGGATGTGATATACCCACTCGATGCCATGCTCTTTGGCCCAAGTGTCTATCAGGTTGTTCCGGAAATGAGTCCCATTGTCTAAGTTTTCTCTGGGGTGCCATGTCGCCACAAGACTTGTTTCTCAAGGCCTAGGATAGTGTTCCGGGCAGTGGTGTGAGGCACAGCGTATGTTTGCAGCCATCCGGTGGTTGCTTCCACCATGGTAAGCACATGGCGCTTGCCTTGGCGGGTTGGTGAGAGTGTGATATAGTCAGTCTGCCAGGCCTCCCCATATTTGTACTTCAGCCATCGTCCTCCATACCAGAGAATCTTTAACTGCTCGGCTTGCTTAATTGCAGCATGTGTTTCACATTTGTGAATAACCTGGGCAACAGTGTCCATTGTTAAGTCCACCCCTCGATCATGACCCATCTGTATGTTGCATCTCTGCCCTGATGGTCTGAAATGTCATGGGCTGACCAGGCCAAAAATAATTCACCCTTATGTTGCCAATCTAAGTCCATCTGAGCCACTTCAGTCTTAGCAGCTTTATCCACTTGTTGGTTGTTCTGGTGTTCCTCAGTGGCCTGACTCTTGAGTGCATGATCATCTACATGATGTACCTTGACCACCCGGTTTTGCACCCGGGCAACAATATCTTGCCACAGTGCAGCAGCCCTGATGGGTTTACCTCTGTGTTGCCAGTTGCTCTACTTCTATTGCTGCATCCACCTCCTCAGGGCATTTGCCACCATCCATGGGTCAGTATAGCGATGAAGTTCTGGCCATTTTTCTTGTTCAGCAATGTCTAAAGCCAGCTGGATGGCTTTCACCTCTGCAAACTGACTCCATTCACCCTCTCCTTCAGCAGTTTCTGCAACTTGTTGTCAGGGACTCCATACAGCTGCCTTCCGTCTCTGCTTTCCCACCATACGACAGGACCCATCAGTAAACAAGGCATATGGCTTTTCACTTTCTGCCAGTTTATTATATGGTGGGGCCTCTTCAGGAGGCATCACCTCCTTCTCTGGTGACATTCCAAAATCTTTGCCCTCTGGCCAGTCCATGATGACTTCTAGCATTCCTGGATGACTGGGATTTCCTATTTGAGCTGGTTGTGTAATTAGTGCTTCCCACTTACTCCATGTAGCATTGGTTGCATGATGTTTAGAGGAGGCCCTTCCTTTGAACATCCAGCCCAGCATGGGCATCCGGGGTGCAATGAGGAGCTGTGCTTCAGTGCCAGTCAATTCTGAAGCAGCTCGAACCCCTTCATAGGCTGCCAGTATCTCTTTTTCAGTTGGGGTATAGCTGGCCTCAGATCCTCTGTATCCCAAACTCCAAACATCATGGGGTCTACCTCAAGTCTTCCCTGGAGCATTCTGCCAGAGGCATATTCCATAGGTTGGTTGCGGTCCGGGATCGAGAAGTCACCTCTTCTTCCTCTTCCTCTGAATCACGTAATAATAACTCCTGATCAGATGCTGTCCAGTGTAGTAAGTGCATTGTTTCTTCTTCTTTATTTGCTGTAGGGGTTGTTTTTTGTGCCTTTTTTTTGCTTTTCCCCTTGTGTACATGGGCAGCCGATACTGTGAGATATATGTGAGACAATGTGAAAGGCTTTACCCAAGTCCAGGTAGATGACATCAACTGCCCTACCCCTGTCCATCAGTTCCGTAGCCCCCTCATAGAAGGCCACCAGATTGGTCAGGCAGGATTTCCCCTTAGTGAAGCCATGCTGGCTGTCACCAAGCACCTTGTTGTTTTTCATGTGCCTCAGCATGCCATGCTTAATACTAACATATTAAATATATATAGTTGCATATTTATTCATGTTTTTCCAATAAAGTATAATTTATTCTTATGCTATAATATGTGGTTAACCCCTTATAAAAGTAAACAGAGAAGAGGTGCTAAGTATCAGATTAAGATGAACATCTGATATAACATCAAGGAAAGTAGAACAGTGCTGAATAATATTAGTGTTCAAATACCAGCTTGCTCTGGGATTAATTTTCAAAAGTACAAACAAAACGTCTGATGTGAAATCTAATAAGGTAACTTGAACATCTAAACAACAAAAAAACTGTACCCTTTTATAAGCAGATATAGCAACTTATTTTCTCACTGAACAGTAAAAGATTTTTCCATTTAACTTCCCCAAATACTACAGACTATCAAGCTGATAATAGGAGCATGTAAAAATAACATTGGAAATTCCACAACTAGCTCACATAGGGTACACAGGTGTCCTGGGTTCAGCAGTAGCAGTCATTTTCCTCCTTGTTAGTAGCTGGTACAGTGCTGTGGTTTTGATTTTCAGCCTGGGAACAATGCTGATAACACCGCTGGTTTTAGTTGTTGCTAAGTAATGTTTACTCTGACCAAGGACTTTCTGAGTCTCATGCTCTGCCAGGGAGGAGGGGAAGTCAGGAGGAAGCAGAGACAGGACACCTGACCCAAACTAACCAAAGGGGTATTCCATACCACAGCACATCATGCCCAGTATAGAAACTGGGGGGAGTTACCTGGAAGGGCTAGATCACTGCTCGGTCGGGCTGGGTATCAGTCAGCAGATGGTGAGCGGTTGTATTCTCTTCCCTTGTTATTTCCCTTATCATTATTATTATTGGTGGTAGCAGCAGTGGTTTGTGTTATACCTTAGTTACTGGACTGTTCTTATCTCAACCTGTGGGAGTTGTTGCATTCTTTCGATTCTCCTCCCCATCCCTCCGGGAGTGGGGAGAGGAAGTGGGGGTGGAGTGAGCGAGCAGCTGCATGGTTCTGGGTTACCAGCTAGGCTTAAATCATGACAGCTCTTTGTGGTGCCCAATGTGGCACACGGAGGGTGGAGATAAAGACAGACCTGACCAGAGTGTGTCTAATCGTATTTGTGATAAGCATTCATTGTTTCTGATTAATAGTCACTCATCACAGTGCTGATTTATTGGCTCTCAAAGTTGTTGCTCTTGAACTCAGAGTTTAAGCATGTCATGCCTTACTTACAGCTGGTATTTGCTGTTTTAGTGTTTATCAGCTGGGGGGCTTGGGCTGAGGTTCTTGTTTCATTGCACTTTATGGTAATGACTTGTAATACAATAGACTCATTGATCATGAAACTGATCTGGCTTTCATTCCCAGTGTGGTCATCACCTCTATACTTTGGGAGGTATATAATGGAAGTGTTTAGCAATTACACATCTTTTTTTCCCCTCCTCGGGTGGTCAGCCTATGAAGGAGACATTCCCTTGCACCCACAGCTCCCCCTCCAGACTATTTACAGCATCATTTGAGAGTTCTGAAGCCTCTACTTGTCTATGTGTACCCCTTGTGGGTTTTTTAAAATTACATGAGTAACATCCTCCCTGGAGCTGTCTACTGGGAAGGGACTCTGTTCCTAGCAGTTAAAAGCCTCGGGCGGTGTGTGTGGGACTCCTTCAGTGATGTGCAAATGCTCGGGCAGCAGCTTCTCCCCTGACATGCCATTGAGGAAGGGCACAAGGAGCCAGGATTGAGCATAGCCAGGACAGCTGAGCTGAACTAACCAAAGGGATATTCCATACCATAGAACATCATGCTCAGTATATAAACTGGGGGGGAGTTACCAAGAAGGGGCTGATTACTGCTCGGGGACGAGCTGGGCATTGGTCAGAAGGTGGTGAGAAATTGTATTCTGTGTCACTTGGTTTTTTTTTTTGGTGGGGTGGGGTTTATTCCTTCCTCTCTGTCTCTCTCTCTTTATTTTCTATTTTTATTGTTGCTGTTGAATTATATTTTACATTTATTTCATTTATTAAAACGTTCTAATCTCTACTCACAGCTTTTTAGCTTTTTAATGATTTTTTTCCCCATGCCACTGGCAAGTGTGGGGAGAGTGAGCGAGAGTCTGCATGGCACTTAGTAGCCGTCTGGGTTTAAACCACAACACTCCCCCATGGATTAGGTCCCCAAGGAGAAATGATAAAAGGTAGACTTGTTAATAATACATGTCCAGTAGATGGCTTGCAAAGCATGGAGTTGATGGCAATGCTGAGTACAAATACTAGATTAGTTTCACAACCAGCAATTCTATCCATCAAGCAAATAAACACCACATAGCCGCTCACTCACTCCGAGCCCTCCAGCAGGACAGGGAAGAGAATTGGACGACTCAAACTCGTGAGTTGAGATAAAGACAACTTAATGGGACAGAAAAGGAAGAAAATAATAATGATAATGATATATGAATTAGAATATACAAACCAGTGATGCACAATGCAATTGCTTACTGCTCACTGACCAATGCCTAGCCAGTTCCCAAGCAGCAGCCCCTGGCCAGCTTTCCCCACAGTTTATATACTGACCTGGGGAATTACAGACCAGTCAGTCTCACCTCTGTGCCTGGCAAAATCATGGAGCAGATTCTCCTGGAAGGCATGCTGAGGCACATGAAAAACAACAAGGTGCTTGGTGACAGCCAGCATGGCTTCACTAAGGGGAAATCCTGCCTGACCAATCTGGTGGCCTTCTATGAGGGGGCTACGGAACTGATGGACAGGGGTAGGGCAGTTGATGTCATCTACCTGGACTTGGGTAAAGCCTTTGACACTGTCTCACATGACATCCTTGTCTCTAAGTTGGAGAGACATCAATTTGATAGGTGGACCACTCGGTGGATAAAGAACTGGCTGGCTGGCCAGGGAAGGAATGCCATCCAGAGGGACCTTGACACGCTTGTGAGGCGGGCTGATGCCAACCTGATGAAGTTTAACCATGACAAGTGCAAGGTCCTACACCTGGGTCGGAGCAATCCCAGGCACAGCTACAGGTTGGACAGGGAAGAGATTCAGAGCAGCCCTGCAGAGAAGGACTTGGGGGTGTTGGTTGACCAGAAAATGAACATGAGCCGGCAGTGTGCGCTTGCAGCCCAGAAAGCCAACTGTATCCTGGGCTGCATCAAAAGGAGCGTGGCCAGCAGGTCAAGGGAGGTGGTCCTGCCCCTCTACTCTGCTCTTGTGGGACCCTACTTGGAGTATTGTGTGCATTTCTGGTGTCTTCAACGTAAAAAGGACATGGAACTGTTAGAACAAGTGCAGAGAAGGGCCACGAGGATGATCAGGGGACTGGAGCACCTCCCGTACGAAGATAGGCTGAGAAAGTTGGGGCTGTTCAGCCTGCAGAAGAGAAGGCTGCGTGGAGACCTCATAGCAGCCTTCCAATACCTGAAGGGGGCCTATAGGGATGCTGGGGAGGGACTCTTCATGAGGGACTGTGGTGAGAGGACAAGGGGTAACGGGTTCAAACTTAATCAGGGGAAGTTTAGATTGGATCTGAGGAAGAAATTCTTTACTGTGAGGGTGGTGAGGCCCTGGAATGGGTTGCCCGGGGAAGTTGTGAATGCTTCATCGCTGGCGGTGTTCAAGGCCAAGTTGGACAGAGCCTTGGGTGGCATGGTTTAGTGCGTGGTGCCCCTGCCCATGGCAGGGGGGTTGGAACTAGATGATCTTAAGGTCCTTTCCAACCCTAACTATTCTATGATTCTATGATTCTATGTTGCATATAAAATGCTTGTGTGATAACTTATTCTCTGAAACTTTCAGCCGTGGTAGAGGTGAAAAATGTGATTAAGTTTGACATACCAGAATAGTGAGTCCAATGTGCTAAGGGAAAACAAACTTGTATGAGTGCTTCCCACTTACTTCATTTAGCATCGGTTGTATGATGTGTAGTGGAGACCTGGCCTTTGAACATCCAGCCCAGCACGGGCAACCGGGGTGCCATGAGGAGCTGTGCTTCAGTGCCAGTCACTTCCGAAGCAGCTCAAACCCCTTCATAGGCTGCCGGTATCTCTTTTTCAGTTGGAGTATAGCCTGCTCAGATCCTCTGTATTCCCGGCTCCAAAAGCCCAGGGGTCGACCTTGAGCCTTCCCTGGAGTTTTCTGCCAGAGGCTCCAGGTAGGACCATTCTCCCCGGCTGCGGTGTAGAGCGCATTTTTTCACATCTTGCCCGATCTGATCTGGTCCGGTCCTGTCCAAGGGCTACTGCATGAACTCTCTCTCATTGTTCAAAGGCTTGTTGTTGCTCATGGCCCCATTTGAACTCATTCTTCTTCCAGGTCACATGATAGAGAGTGCTTACAATCGGACTGTAATTTGGGATGTGCCTTCTCCAAAACACCTAAGCAAGCTTGTATTTCTTTCTTATTAGTTGGTGGAGACATTGCTGTTATTTTGTTGATCGCGTCTGTGGGGATGTGACGACATCCATCTTATTCCCAAAAATTGAATCTCCTCTGCAGGTCCCTTGACCTTACTTTGTTTTATGGCAAAACCAGTTCCCACCAGATGGCTCCTGATGGACAAAGGTGGTGAGAATACTGAGTGCTCATACTAGATCAGTTTCATGACCGGTGATTCTATCATATCATAACCCAGCACTAGAAAGTACAATGAAATAACCTTAGCCCAAGCCCAGTGAGTAAACTTCAGCACAGGGAGCACATATGACAAGAACAGCATTACGTAGCATACCAGTGAGCACATGCACATGAATTCTGAGAATGAATGAGGGAACATTATGACCAGCGATTATTGCGATACAGTGAATGCTTACAACAAATATTTTTAACGTACCCAGGTCAGATCTGTTGTTATCCCAACCCTTCGTGCCCCACGTTGGGCACCAAAAAGGACTGTTGTCACTTAAATCCAGATGGCAACTAAGTACCACGCAGCCATTCACTCACTCCCATTCCCCCCCCCCCCTTGCTGGGTAAGATGGGGAGGAGGATGATAAAACCCATGGGTTGGGATTGGAACAGTTTAATAATTGAAATTAAATAAGATGTAACAATAATAGAAATAATAACAACACTGATGATAATAATAGGGGAAAAAAACCCCAACAAAATAAGAAATTATAATTCAAAATAAAAACCCACAAGTGATGCACAATACAGTTGCTCACCACCTGCTGACCAATGTTCAGCCCATCCCTGAGCAGCAAAATGGTCCCTACTGGGTAACTCCCCCCAGTTTCTATACTGGGCAAGACATTCTGTGGGTATGGAATACCCCTTTGGCTAGTTTGGGTCAGGTTTCCTGTCTCAGGTCCTTCCCGGCTTCTTGTGCCCCACCTCACTGGCAAAGCATAAGAGACTGAAAAGTCCTTGATCAGGGTAAGTGCTGCTTAACAACAACTAAAACATCGCTGTGTTATCAGCGTTGTTCTCAGACTAAAGCTGAAAACACAGTGCTGCACCAGCCTACTAGGAAGAAAAATAACTCGATCCCAGCTAACCCAGGGCAGAGGCAAACTTCTAACTTTTTAATTAACGCACTGTATAGGTTAAAAGAAAAAAAAAAAAAAGGAGATGAACTTATGAGGCTTTTTTTTTCCTTGATGCTTTCCTCACCTGTTACATTAAAAGTATATGAAAGTAGCGTGTTATACCACCTGCTGTCATGTTGTCAAAATGAAAATATGGTAAATTGGAGTGATATGAAGAAATACTAACTTGAAGAGATGTTGAGAGAATACTCTCTACATAATTTTATTCTCTGGACCTGATGCTACAAATAGTGGTGGTGCCTTGTGTTAATACCAGATTTTTATCTGATCATAGAATTTATAGTTAGGAAACAATCATTGGGATAGTTGTAGTTTTGAGACCTTTGTGGTCTTTTTCTACTAATCCTCTTGGAGCCAGTGTCAGCGCTTTCATCTAATAACTGTATTTCTATAACGTTTTCTGTATTTGTACTGAAGTATGAAAAGCTTATTTAAATTGTTCCTGAAAGAGGACTGATCAAAATATTGTATGTGTTGTATGTACTAGTTATTTCCATGAAGGCCCTTAATTTACTACTGCAAGTTTTCATGGGCCTTTACAGATGAAATGATAATGCTTCCTTTGCCCTCATCTAAATTAACAGAAGAGAGCTGAAATGACAGAGAAAACTGCAAAAAACTTTCTAAGATAATATTCCCATATATGTATACATTATGAAAAATGGTTGTGGTATTCTTCAGCATTGAACTAAGAGAAAATATAAAAATAAACACAAAAGCCAGGGAGGGATGGTGTTATGTGGTGGTGGTGTGTGTTTTTGTGTGGCTTGTGGGATGGTTTGCTGTAGGCTTTGTCTTTGTTTGCTTGTTTTCACAAAACTTCAAGATGAACCACTGTACTATTTAACCCTGAGAGTGTTTTGAACCAAGCTGCTGAACAGGGGGGAAAAAAGTGATTCAAAGAATTTATAGCCTAACTAATTATCGATTTGAATGCTTGAATTGTTTTTATTTTACTTTGAGTTTGACTTTTACTTTGGATGATTATTGCCTTTTAAAAGATATGAAATGCTTTAAACTGAGTTGTCTTGTGCATCAGCTGCTTAAGAGCTCGGCTCAATTCCTTTTGTTATTGGGGGGTGATAGCAACAAACCTGTATCATTAAAAGAATGTGAAATTGTTGTTTTCAAGTGGTTTTCTTTGTTCATAGGTGTCAGCTGTGATGCATGTTTAAAAGGAAATTTTCGAGGTCGCAGATACAAGTGTTTAATTTGCTACGATTATGATTTGTGTGCAACTTGTTATGAAAGTGGTGCAACAACAACGAGGCATACAACTGACCATCCAATGCAGTGCATACTAACAAGAGTAGATTTTGGTAAGTAATAATTTAATTCATATTAGGGCTGTTTGCAATAGTTAAAAACTTGTATTTTTGTTTCACTATTAAGGAATTTTTTCCTTAAATAGCATGCTAAAAATTATAGCAAGTTCCTATATCTGTGGTAAAAAGCTTGTTTTCACTGGTTCTAGCACATGAAATCTGCTTTACTCTTTTGGGTTAATTGTTTTGGCACACGGCAAATTATCAGACTACTAGATACATATCTGATAAAAAGGACTACTCCTAAAATAACTTCCAATTCAAAAGGTGCAACAAAACTACATGCACACAACCCTGCCCCCAGTATGTTTTACCAGAAGGTACCATGGTGAAGAAGAGAAATAGTGGTGAAAGTTTACGGAAAATGTTTTCTAGTTACATCAGATGTTAATGTGGCAGGGGTGCTAGGCTGTATTGAATGTAGAAGACCAGTAGCAAGGGCTATGAAGTAGTCCTCTTGGTTGCCATTTTATCTTCCCCGAGACAATTCTATCACATAGAATAGTTAGGGATGGAAAGGACCTTAAGTTCCAATCCCCCTGCCATGGGCAGGGACACCTCACCCTAGACCGTGTCATCTAAGACTCCATCCAACCTGGCCTTGAACACTGCCAGGGATAGAGCATTCGCAACCTACCTGGGCAACCTGTTCTGGTGCCTCACCACCTTCACAGGGACGAACTTCTACCTTATATCTTACATAAACTTCTCCTTTTTAAATTTGAACCCGTTTCCCCATGTCCTATCACTACAGTCCCTAATGAAGAGTCACTGTCCAGCATCCTCGTAGGCCCCCTTCAGACACTGGAAGGCTGCTATGAAGTCTCCACACAGCTTCTCCTCTCCAGGCTGAACAGCCCCAACTTTCTCAAACTTAGTGTTGTCAGCAAACTTGCTGAGGGTGCATCAATCCCACTGTCCATGTCGCTAACAAAAATGTTGAACAAGACGGGTCCCAACACCGATCCCTGAGGGACACCACTCGTTACTGGTCTCTAACTGGATATTGAGCCGTTGACCACAACTCTTTGCACGTGGCCATCCAGCCAGTTCTTTTTCCACCAAGTGGTCCGTCCATCAAATTGATGTCTCTCCAATGTAGAGACAAGGATATCATGTGGGACAGTGTCGAACGCTTTGCACAAGTCCAGGTAGATGATGTCAAATGATCGACCCCTGTCCATCAGTTCCGTAGACCCCTCATAGAAGGCCACCAAATTGGTCAGACAGGATTTCCCCTTAGTGAAGCTATGTTGGCTGTCGCCAACCACCTCGTTTTTCATGTGACTTAGCATGCTTTCCAGGAGAATCTGCTTCAAGATTTTGCCAGGCACAGAGGTGAGGCTGACTGGTCTGCAGTTTCCTGGGTCTTACACTTTCTCTTTCTTGAAAATGGGTTTATATTACCCTTTTTCCAGTCATTGGGAACTTCACCTGACTGCCATGATTTTTCAAATATGCTGGACATCATATTTATAACTCCAGTTTTGTAATTCAGGAGTTACTTCCATAGCAAATTTTTGCATTGAGATGTTGGTATTGGATGCTTATTTCTTTTTAAACCTGTTCTAAGCATACAAGGCTAATGTTTTAGTAAAAACTGTTTGTAGTGATTCAAACTATATATTGTTTTGAAACTTTTTTTTTTTAGGTTTTTTAACCTTTTTGATTAAAAAAACATTGAATATACACATTATGCTTCTTTCTGTATGCATTTAAAGTTTAGAACAGCTGAATATACCTATATACAGCTTCTTTCTCAAAACTCTCTGAGCAGAGAAGTATCTATCTCATTCATGTGTAATTCTCAAGTACCTGCTTGCTCTAAGCTTGCCTTGTAATAACCTTTAAAGCTGTGCTCTGAGAATCCAGAGTTTGGAAAGAATTTTAAATATATAAATATATTTTTGAAAGTCATATCACTTAAGTTTCTAGATATTTCTTCTTGAGCTTCGCTTTTTTGCTTAATTCATGAGGTAAAAATATTTATGTAACAGTATATATTAATTCAGTGTTCTGGTCACTGTTTGAGATATATGATTCAAACTTAATTGTCCCCTGATGACAGTTATACATATGCACTATATATACACTCTACACTATTTATACATTATATATACATATAGGGTTAAAAGGGAGCATCTTCATAAATATGAAGTCTACATGATTCATAGGGAAAAGAGGACTGATGTATGCTTACTATGGAGCCATAAGTTAACATTCAGTGCTAAAAGTTTGAATGTAATACAATGGGAAAATTTATTGCAAGTCATTTAACTTTTAAAAAGACCTTCCAAGCAATTTTGTGAATGTCCTGAGCATGTAAAAAACATTTTGTTTCTTGGAAACATCAATATTTTTATTTGAAAGCCTCTAGGCAAACACAACTTTGGATTAGGGTGTGTTACTCATGTAATTTTAAAAAGCCCACAAGGGATACACATAGACAAGTAGAGGCTTATCTGAACAGGGAGCATTTCCCAAGCAACTGGCCCTGGAGGGGTGGAAGAAGGTGACATTATGGAGCAGTAAGAGAAACCCTTCCTTACCCTCTAAGTTACTCTCTTGGCTACCTTAGGTACAAGGCCCTGGCTTTGGTAGATGAAGCACATAATGAGAAAGAGGAGGAACATGTGCAAGCAGTCTTGCCACAGTCAATGAGACCAACCTCACAACAAAACCTGCATGAAAACCAGTGCTGAGAAGAAACAATGACAATTTATGGTCATTGGTGATTCCCTCCTGTGCAAAATGGAAGCACCTGTTTACAGACCAGGCCCTCTTTTCAGGGAAGTTTGCTGCCTGGGGCCCAAATGAGAAACATCACCACAAGACTGAAGGTTGAACTAGGCTCTTCAAACTGCTATCCCTGCTCTTTCATGTGGGTACAAATGATGTTGCAACAAGAAGTTTGAGGTCAATCAAAAGAGACTTCAGAGCCCTGGGAAGAATGTTAAAATATTCAACTTGCCAGGCATTAACTGTGAATACCATACTGCTGTTTTTGGTGTAATGAGAAAAAAGGACAGCAGAGTTGCTACCCTGGACTTCAGAAGAGTAAACTAAGCTACTCAGGGAGCTACTTCGCAGTGTCCCCTGGGAATCTGCTTTTCAGGGCTTAGGAGTCCACAAATGCTGGAAGCATTCCACCTTTTAGAAGCACAGAAGCAGGCAATTCCAGTGTGTCACAAGTCAAGCAAGCGGGGCAGGAGACCACCTTGGCTGAACAGAGAACTCCTCGTGGAGCTCAAGAGGAAAAAGAAATTAAATGGTCTCTGGAAGCAAGGTTAGGCTTTGCAGGAAGATTACAGAGCCATGGTTCATATATGCAGGGAGAAGACACAGAAGGCCAAACCTCAACTAGAGTTGAAACTGGCCAGTGTTGGGTCAGACAACAAGAAAGGCTTTTTTAAGTATGTTAATAGCAAAAAGAGGTCTAAAGAAAACATAAGACCAATATTTGTTGAAGATGGTCACCTGACAAGTAGGGATGAAAAAAAAAAAAAAAGCAGAGGCATTCAGTGCTTTCTTTGCCTCAGTCTTTTAATAATACTGATAGATCTTGGGCTGCCCAGTCCCCTGAGTTGGGGGACTATGAGTGTGGGAGCAGTGACTTTCCATTTGTGGGCAATGGGCATTTGTGGGTAAGGGACCAGCTGTATCAGATGAATGCTATTATGTCCATGAGGATTCATCCCAGAGTACTGAAGAAGCTAGCAGATGTTATGGCAGGACCCCTCTTGATCATCCACCAAAGGTCTTGGGAGTCTGGGGAGGTCTCTGCTGACTGGAAGCTAGCCAGTGTTATTCCAATCTACAAAAAGGGAATGAAGGAAGACCCAGGAAACTACAGACCTGTAAGTATAGCCTTGGTACCTGGAAAAATTATGGAGAAGATCATACAGGGAGCCATTTAAAGGACAATGCAGTCATCAGGCACAGACAACATGGGTTCACAAAGGGAAAGTCCTGTTTAACTAATTTGGTATCCTTCTATGATAGGGTCACCCGGATGAAGGGAAGGCGGTGTGGTGGATGTAGTTTTTCTGGATTTTAGTAAGGCTTTTGTTACTGTCCCTCACAGCATCCTTCTGGACAAGTTGTCCAACTGTGAAATGAGCAGGTTCACGGTGCACTGGATGAAGAACTGGCTGAAAGGCAGGGCTCAAATGGTTGTAGAGAATGGGGCTACATCTGGCTGGCCACTGGATACTAGTGGTGTTCCTCAGGGCTCAAATGTAGGGCCAGTTCAGTTTAATATATTTATCAATGATCTGGATGCAGGAGTTGAATGCACCATTAGCAAGTTTGCTGATGATATCAAGCTGGGAGGTGTTGACGCAGAAGTTCCGGACACAGCACACAGACCAATATGATCAGACTGTGCCAAAGTTTATTGCGCAGATAGCTCAGTATATATTGGCACTCTACTTGTCTATCCTTAACACACACAAGTCTAATTGGATACATGTATTGTTCACACGGCTAAATACAGAATAGGATTCACTCAGTAACAGCTTAATGATTGGTTAACGATGACAGCATATGCTTGAAGGTTACAGTTAACATTCCTCCTCTGCGTATCTCTCTCAGTAGTTTTCCGTGCTAACTTTTCCCAAGGCTTCTGCACGTACACGAACTTTAGTAAACCCCAGGCGAGGCCTCAGTGCCTGCGGGTCACTACCTTACAATTGTCAAGCAATTGTCTGGATTGCTCACATGCCCATTCACAGTCAAATAGCTCTCCACAGGGAGGTGCTGTCAACTCTCTTGAGGAAGAAGAAGCCTTGCAGAGGGATCTAGATAGATTGGAGCATTGGGCTATGATTAATAGGATAAAATTTAACAAGTCAAAATGCTGAATTCTGCATCTGGGATGGAGTAATGCCAGGCACAAGCATAGACTGGGAGAGGAGTTGCTGGAGAGCAGCCCTGCAGAGGGATCTGGGGGTGCTGGTTGACAGCAGTTTCAGAATGAGTCAACAGTGTGTCCTGGCAGCTAAGATGGCAAACCACATTCTGGGGTGCATCACACACAGCATAACCAGCTGGTCAAAACAGATGATTATCCAGCTGTGTTTAGCATTTGTGTAGCCTCACCTTTAGTTTTGTGCACAGTTCTGGCCCCCACAATTTGAGGAGGATGTTAAGGTCCTTGAATACATCTGGAGGAGGGCAACAAAGGTGGTGAAAGGGCTGGAAGGCTTGTCCTGTGAGGAGTGGCTAAGGACTCTGGGGTTGTCTGGTTTGGAGATAAGGAAGCTGAGGGGTGACCTCATTGCTCTCTACAGCTTCCTGAGGAGGGGAAGTGGAGAGGGAAGATGCTGATCTCTTCTCCCTGATATCCAGTGATAGGATGTGTGGGAATGTTTCAAAGCTGTGTCAGGGGATTTAGACTGGACATTAGGAAGCGTTTCTTTACTGAGAGGGTGGTGAAACCCTGGAACAGGCTTCCTAGAAAGGAGGACGATGCCCCAGGCCTGTCAGTGTTTAAGAGGCATTTGGACAATGCCCTTAACAACATGTTTTAAGTTTTAGTCAGCCCTGGAGAGATCAGACAGACTAGATGATCATTTGTAGGTCACTTCCAACTGAACTATTCTATTCTATTCTATTCTAAATCTATGTGAAGAATCAAGCCAGGAAGGTGGAAGAAACTTTGCAGTTAAGTAGGCAGGGGGGATGATCGAAAAGTTTTTTAGGACTACTTCCAAATTGATCAGCAGTGCTGGTGGTGCCTCTGTGATAACATATTTAAGAAAGGGTAAAAACTACTGTGCAGCAGCAGCTGTGAGAAAAATGTGAGAGAAACAACCTTGCAGACATAGAGGTCAATGAAGAAGGAAGGGGATGAGGTACTCCAGGCTCTGGAGTAGAGGTTCCCCTGCAGCCTGTGGAGGACCACATGAGAGCAGATATCCACGCTGTAACCTGTGGAGGACCACACACCACAGCAGGCTCCTGGCAGGAACTGCAGTCAGTGGAGAAGAGCCTATGTAGGAGCAGGTTTTTCTGGCAGGATCTGTGGCCCGTGGGGGCCCATGCTGGAACAGTCTGTTCCTGAAGGACTGTAACCAGTGGAAAAGGACTCATGTTGGAGCAGTTTGTGAAGGACAATCCTGTGGGAGGGATCCTACACTAGAGCAGGGGAAGAGTGTGAGGAGGAATTAGTGGCAGTGATGAAGTGTTATGAACTGACTGTAACACCCCAATCCCCATCCCCCTGCCCTGCTCTGGGGGAAGGAGGTACAAGAATCAAGGGTGAAATTGAGCCTGGGAAGAAGAGGAGGGGGGAGGAGGAAATGTGGATTTAGTTTTGTCTTTGTTCCTTACCATCCTACTCTATTTTTAATTGGCAATAAATTCATTTCTGTTATGTAAGAGTCTGTTTCACCCATGACAGTAACTGGCAAGCAATCTCTCTGTCTTTATCTCAACCCATGAACTTTTCCATCTTATTTCCTCCCCATGTCCTGTTGAGGAGGGGGAAAGTGAGCAGCTTGGTGGGCACTGGTGGCCAGCCAAGGTCAACCTGCCACACCTGGTGAATAATTATAGTGCTTGGGAGCCTTAAAATGCTGTGAAGTATATATTCATGAGAGGTTTCTGTAGGAGCTTTAGTCATGGCCTTGAATTTCCAGAGACTTGGACCTGGACAATATAGGAACTCATGTGAGACTGTTGGAAATGAATAAGACTTTCAGCTTCTCCCGTGTTTGTGTTTATGAGCCTAGTTGGCTCACTTCTTCTGTAAGTCAATGCACAATCTAGTATTTCTTTTGAATGAAGAAGGTGGAATTCTGAACAGTGACAGATGTATTTGTCACGGAACCAATAAATTGAGGCTAAAGAAAATTGATTGTTCAAACTCACTTGAAGCTCCACCAGCATTAACTACAGATTTGGGATGTCACATGGATTCATCACTACACTGCTCATTCTTAAACTTTATGACAATGATCCAAAATGCTCAATCACTCGCCTAAAAAGGGAGGTCTCTTAACCTTGAGGAGTTTCCTTAGATGGCATCCCAACACAAGGGGAAAGTCCCTGACTGCAGACCCACTGCTCCAAGGAGGACTGACTCAAAATGGATCTCTGGCAGGGCTCCTTTTATTGCCCTAATTCAATCTGATCTATGGTCGAATATGGTCATGTAGCCCCCCCATTGGCTCAGGGCCCAACTTCCTGGCCCTGCACCAGCTGACTGCCACCATGTGGATGGGGCAAGAGCTCTCCCAGACTTTTGTCTCTGGCGAGAAGCTTTCAGGGGTCTTTGTCAGGTCCTTGTCAGGGCTTTTGTCACAGCTGCTGTACCTGCCACACAATCCACCCCATGACCACAGTCATGATTTGACTGTTTTCCTTGGAGTGGTGGTACAGTCACCTCTTGCCTCCAAAGTTAAAAGGGAGCTGTCCTGGTTTCAGCTGTAGCAGTTATTTTTCTCCTTAGTAGCTGGTGCAGCGCTGTGTTTTTGACTTTAGCCTGAGAACAGTGCTGATAACACACTGATGTTTTTAGTTGTTGCTAAGTAATGTTTACTCCAATCAAGGACTTTTTCAGTCTCATGCTCTGCCAGCGAGGAGGGGCACGGGAAGCCGGGAGGAAGCAGAGACAGGACACCTGAGCCAAACTAGCCAAAGGGCTATTCCATACCAACAGCACGTCATGCCCAGTATAGAAACTGGGAGGAGTTACCCAGAAGTCCCAGATCTCTGCTCAGGTCGGGCTGGGTATTGGTCAGCAAGTGCTGAGCAATTGTATTGGGCGTCACTTGTGTTTACTGCTGTTTTTTCCCTTTTCCTCTTTCAGTTTTATATTTTCTTCCCTTGTTACTTTCCCTTATCAGTATTATCATTAGTGGTATATTGTACTTCAGTTATTAATCTGTTCTTATCTCAACCTGCAGGTTTTACGTTCCCTTGGTTCTCCTCCCTGTGCCACCCAGGGATGGGGGAAAGGAAGGGTGAGCAGGTGGCTGTGTGGTACTTCGTTACCAGCTGGGTCTAAACCATGACAGGTCTACACCCCCAGTGCAATAAGCCATTCGTGAGGTTATCAAGCAGTCACCCACTGGTCCACTGCTCAAAACCACTCATGGACCCTGCAACCCACTTGGTTCTTCATCAGTAAACAATATCCGATCTACCCTCACCAGAGAGACTTTCCACGAATACACCATTTCTGTTTTGCCCAGTTTATGTGGAAACTTCATTTGCAATTCAGTGAGCTCCGATCAGAGTTGTGCAGACCATGGTTCGGGGGTTGCCGCATTTAGGGTTCCTTGTGAGTTTAAACAATAAATTTCGTTCACCCTCAGTTTACTGGTTCCGTGAAAGCTCGCTGCACTCTTGGATTATGTTTTCCCAGGTGCAAGTCCTTAGACTTGTCCTTGTTGAACTTCACCAGGTGCATGTTAGCCCACTCTTCTGGCCTATGCAGGTCATCCTGCAGGGTGGCTTTCCATTCCAAAGCGTCCATTTCCCCACTCAGTTTGATATAATTGGCAAGCTTCATCAGGATACATTTGATCCCATCATCCAGATCACTTATGAAGACACTGAACAGCGTGGACCTTGGGGGACCCCACTAGTGACAGGTCACCAGTTTGAAAAAGAGCTATTTACCGCCACCCATTGAGGGATGGAGCCCTGCTTTCCTGAGGATGGCTGAACACCTGCCTGCTGATGGGAAGTAGTGAATGAATTCCTTGTTTTGCTTTGCTTGCGGATGCAGCTTTTGCTTTCATAGAATCACAGAATCAACTAGGTTGGAAAAGACCTTTAAGACCAAGCCCAACCATTACCCCAGGACTACCATACCACCACTAAACTGTGTCACTAAGGGCCTCATCTACATGGTTTTTAGCATTTCCAGGGACGGTGACTCCACCACTGCCCTGGGCAGCCTGTTTCAATGCCTGACCACCCATTCGGGGAAGAAATTTTTCCTAATATCCAATCTAAACCTCCCCTGGTGCAGCTTGAGGCTGCTACCTCTTGTCCTATCACTTGTTACTTGGGAACAGAGATCAACCACCTCCTCATTCCATCTTCCTTTCAGGTAGTGCTAGAGATCAATAAGGTCCCACCTGAGCCTTCTGCAGACTAAACAACCCCAGTTCCTTCAGCTGTTCCTTATCACACTTGTGTTCCAGGCCCTGCACCAGCTCTGCTGCCCTTTCCTGGACCAGCTCCAGCAACTCCATGTCTTCCTTGTAGTGAGGGGCCCAGAACTGAACACAGTCTTTGAGGTGTGGCCTCACCAGTGCTGAGTAGAGGGGGATTACTACTTCCCTAGTCCTGCTGGCCATGCTATTTCTGATACAGGCCAGGGTACCGTTGGCCTTCTTGGCTGCCTGGGCACAAGCTGGCTCATGTTCAACTGGCTGTCAATCAGCACCCCCAGGTCCTTTTCCACCAGGCAGCTTTCCAGCCACTCTTCCCCAAGCCTGTAGCATTGCACGGGGTTATTGTGGCCCAAGTGTAGGACCCGGCACTTAGCCTTATTGAACCTCATCCCATTGGCCACAGCCCATTGATCCAGCCTGTCCAGATCCCTTTGCAGAGCCTTCCTATCCTCCAGCAGGTCAACACTACCACCCAACTTGCATCCTAAACAGGCCAAAGTCAGCCCTCTGGAAGTCTAAGGTGGAGGTTTTACTGACCTTCTTCCTGACTTCTCCAAGGATTGAAAATTCTATCATTTCAGGATTGCTTTGCCCAAGATGTCCTCCAACCATCACATCACCCACCAGTCCTTCTCTGTGAGCAGCCAGTGTAGCCAGGCATCTCCCCTAGTTGGCTCACTCACTGGCTGGGTTAGGAAGTTATCTTCCACACCCTCCAAGAACCTCCTGGATTGTTTTCTCTCTGCTGTATTGTACTACCAGTAGACATCTGATAGGTTAAAGTCCCCCACGACAACAAGGGCAAGCGATTGTGAAACTTCTTCCAGTTGTTTGAAGAACGCTTCATCCGTAGCTTCATCCTGGCTGGGTGATCTATAAGAGACTCCTACCAGGATATCAGCCTGGTTGGCCTTCTCCCTGATCATCACCCACAAACATTCAACCTTCTCACTCACAACATCGAGTTTCAGGCAGTCGATGCACTTCCCGACATACAACGCAACCCCACCACCTCTTTTTCCTTGCCTATCCCGTCTGAAGAGCCTGTAGCCATCCATTGCAGCACCCCAATCACATGAATCGTTCCACCACGTTTTTGTGATGGCAATTATGTCATGAGCCTGGGAGGAATACAGGGTTGTTGTCTGGGAAGCTAGGGACCAGGTTAGGAAAGCTAAGGCCCACTTAGAATTAAAATTGGCTAGGGATGTTAAGGATAACAGGAAGGGATTTTATAGGTACATTGCCAATAAAAGACAGGTTAGGGACAACGTGGGCCCTCTCCAGAAGTTATCGGGAGAACTGGTTACCCTGGATTTGGAGAAGGCTGAGGTTCTTAATGACTTCTTTGCCTCAGTCTTCACCGGCAAATGCTCTGACCACACCACCCAAGTCTTGGAAGGCAGACACGGGGACTGTGAGAATGAAGACCCTGGGCCCACTGTAGGAGAGGATCTGGTTCGAGACCACCTTAGGAACCTGAATGTATACAAGTCCATGGGACCTGATGAAATCCATCCACGGGTCCTGAAGGAGCTGGCAAATGAATTTGCTAAGCCACTGTCCATCATATTTGAAAAATCATGTCAGTCAGGTGAAGTTCCTGATGACTGGAAAAAGGGAAATATAACCCCCATTTTTAAGAAGGGGAAAATGGATGAGCCAGGGAATTACAGACCAGTCAGTCTCACCTCTGTGCCTGGCAAAATCTTGGAGCGGATTCTCCTGGAAGGCATGCTGAGGCACATGAAAAACAACAAGGTGCTTGGGGACAGCCAGCATGGCTTCACTAAGGGGAAATCCTGCCTGACCAATCTGGTGACCTTCTATGAAGGGGCTACGGAACTGATGGACAGGGGCAGAGCGGTTGATGTCATCTACCTGGACTTGTGTAAAGCCTTTGACACTGTCTCACATGACATCCTTCTCTCTAAGTTGGAGAGACATCAATTTGATAGGTGGACCACTCGGTGGATAAAGAACTGGCTGGATGGCCGCACGGAAAGAGTAGTGCTCAGTGGCTCAATGTCCAGCTGGAGACCAGTAACGAGTGGTGTCCCTCAGGGATCAGTGTTGAGACCGGTCTTGTTCAACATCTTTGTGGGTGACATGGACAGTGGGATTGAGTGCGCCCTCAGCAAGTTTGCCGATGACACCAAGCTGTGTGGTTCGGTTGATACGCTGGAGGGAAGGAATGCCATCCAGAGGGACCTTGACACGCTTGTGAGGTGGGCTGATGCCAACCTGATGAAGTTTAACCATGCCAAGTGCAAGGTTCTACACCTGGGGCGGATCAATGCCAGGCACAGCTACAGGTTGGATGGGGAGGAGATTCAGAGCAGCCCTGCAGAGAAGGACTTGGGGGTGTGGGTTGATGAAAAAATGAACATGAGCCGCCAGTGTGCGCTTGCAGCCCAGAAAGCCAACCGTATCCTGGGCTGCATCAAAAGGAGTGTGACCAGCAGGTCGAGGGAGGTGCTCCTGCCCCTTTACTCTGCTCTCGTGAGACCTCACTTGGAGTATTGTGTGCAGTTCTGGTGTCCTCAACATAAGAAGGACATGGAACTGTTAGAACAAGTGCAGAGGAGGGCCACGAGGATGATCAGGGGACTGGAGCACCTCCCGTACGAAGATAGGCTGAGAAAATTGGGGCTGTTCAGCCTGCAGAAGAGAAGGCTGCGTGGAGACCTCATAGCAGCCTTCCAATATTGAAGGTGGCCTATAGGGATGCTGGGGAGGGACTCTTCATTAGGGACTGTGGTGAGAGGACAAGGGGTAATGGGTTTAAACTTAAACAGGGGAAGTTTAGATTGGATCTGAGGAAGAAATTCTTTACTGTAAGGGTGGTGAGGCCCTGGAATGGGTTGCCCAGGGAAGTTGTGAATGCTTCATCCCTGGTGGCGTTCAAGGTGGGGTTGGACAGAGCCTTGGATGGCATGGTTTAGTGGGAGGTGTCCCTGCCCATGGCAGGGGGGTTGGAACTCGATGATCTTGAGGTCCTTTCCAACCCTAACTATTCTATGATTCTATGATTCTATGATTTCCTTGTTGCACAATGGCTTCCAGCTCCTCCTGTTTGTTGGGCATGCTTCAGGCATTGTCATAGATGCATTTAAGTTGCCCTGTGAATCTGAACTCTACCAGTGGCATGCCACCCCTCAGTTCATTTCTGGCGAGCCTGGTGTTATTCCCCTTCTCCCTTCAAATCTAGTTTAAAGCCTTCTCTCTATGAGCCCTGCTAGCTCCTGGGCTAGGATCCTTTTCCCCCTTTGGGACATGCATGCCCCATCTGCCACCAGCAGGCCTGGTTATTATAGACCAACCCCAAAATTCTGATGTTGACACCAGTCATGGAGCCAGGAATTAATCTGTAAGATTTTTCTGACGCTTCCATTGTCATTGTTTGCGAATGGCAAGAGGGACGAGAACACTACTTGGGCTCCCAAACCCTGAACCAGTCGCCCCAATGCCCTGAAGTTTTTCAGGGTCCTCTGAGTCCCCTCAGGCTTCTTGTTGAAGAGATTTCCTCATTGCCCACCTGGAAGACTAATAAAGGACAGTACTCACGGGGCTGTACCAGAGGGGAGAGTTTTCTGGTAACTTCTTTTTGCTCTGGCCCCAGGGAGGCAGCAGACTTCCCTGTGAGTCGGCCCCTCTTTCTCTTAGGGTGGAGCCACCAATCACAACCACTCTTCTTTTTTTCCTAGTAAAGTTGATCATGATACGAGGTGTTGTCTGACTCTCCCGTGGCAACTCTTATAACCTGGATGATCCCTTATCTACTTCATCATCTTCCTGATCCTCAAGTACCAGGGCCTCAAATCTGTTGTAGAGGGGTACTCGGGAAGGTGACATAAGCTAGGGGGTCATACACTGTCTACTCCAAGGAGTAACCTTTTTCCAACCTCCCCTGTCTCCTAGGTCCCCTCCATCTGCCTGATGGCAACTGGCTAGGGGATCCTTAATTTCTTTTGTTTTGGGTGGCTGGCTTGCTTCTCTAAGGGATGGTAGAGTATGGCTCCACCAGTCAGTTTGCTCCTCAGGTTCCCTTATACTCCTTAGCCATTCCACCTCTTCCCACAGCTCTGCCACCATGCAGAGCAAATCATCCACCTGGTCACATCTTGCACAGATATCATCCCACATCACTGACAGGCTCTGGCACCTGCTACAGCCAGACAGCTGGACGGCTATATGTTTTTGAGGGACCTCTGTCTGGGTCGCCATGTCCTTTCTGGCCAGCAGGGAGGAATTTGTTTTCTTTGCCTTCTGCTGCAAGGATGACATCCTTGAGCACCTTCTCAATGACTACTGGCTGAGCTTACCTCTTAAGCTTCCCAGGCATTTGGGCCCTCCCTGCTTGCCCTGCCTGTGTGAACTGCTGTGCTGTGTCTTGCCATGCTCTGTTTGCCATGCTCCTGGTCCTGTGTGCTCCAGGTGGAGTGTTTTACTAACCTTCTTCCTGACTTCTCTAAGGATTGAAAATTCTGTCGTTTCATGATTGATTTGCCCAAGACGTCCTCCAAGCATCACATTACCCACCAGTCCTTCTCTGTTTGTGAACAGCCAATCTAGCCAGGTGTCGTGGTTTAAAATCAGTCAGCCACATAGCTCGCTCACTCACTCCCCCCCCTTCCTCCCCCCCGCTCCCAGAGAATCGAAAGAATGTAACTCGCACAGGTTGAGATAAGAACAGTCCAGTAAATAAGGTATAGCACGAACTACTGCTGCTACCACCAATAATAATAATGATAAGGGAAACAACAAAGGAAGAGAATACAACCACTCACCATCCACCGACCGATACCCAGCCCGACCCAGCAGTGATCTAACTCTTCTGGGTGACTGCCCCCAGTTTATATACTGGGCATGACGTGCTGTGGTATGGAATACCTCTTTCGCTAGTTTGGGTCAGGTGTCCTGTCTCTGCTTCCTTGCAACTTCCTCTCCTCACTGGCAGAGCATGAGACTCAGAAAGTCCTTGGTCAGATCAAACATTACTAAGCAGCAGCTAAAAACATCGGTGTTATTAGCGCTGTTCCCAGGCCGAAAGTCAAAACCACAGCACTGCACCAGCTACTAAGAAGGAGAAAAATGACTGCTACTGGTGAACCCAGGACAGTATCCACCCCTTATTCCATACCATTCATGTCATGCTCAGATCCCACATTTTCAATATACCATTACTCTTATCTCATATATATACATATATATACATCCACAGAGAGAGAGAGAGAGATCATTGCTTAGTGCATGGACCAATCCCCATAAAGCTTCTATGTCCATCTGGTCCATGACGTCGGGCTCCATCTATTGTAACAGTCTTTCAGAGCAGGAGAGGATGTGTGCAGTGTTCACACTTGTGAATAACCTGTGCAATAATGTCCATTGCTAAGTCCACCCCTTGATCACGAGCCCATCTTTATGTTGCATCTCTGCCCTGATGGCCTGAAGTGTCATGGGCCCACCAGGCTCAAAATAATTCACCCTCCCCTTCAGCAGTTTCTGCAGCTTGTCGGTGGGGACTCCATACAGCTGCCTTCCATCTCCGGTGCTTCCAAAGCACTGGAAGGGCCCAGTGGACTAGATACTTGCCCGTACTGTCCCACACACCCTGCCCCTCATGAGTGTCCAGCATTGAGGAAAATCTCTTGGTCCTCCTATATCATTATCTAACTGCAGACAAGGGCCCAAACTTGACTCTTCTTAACTCTTGGGAGCAGACAAAATGGTTGTGGGTAAAACACACTCTGTATGTGTGCCAACACGGTGATTCCCATCACAATCAGCAGGCAGGTCTCAAGGGTACCCAAAGGCCATTCAAAATCTTCAGAACTCTCAAATGACGCTGCTGGTGTAGCTGCTGTGCTTGCCGGCTCTCTCACCACCAGCTTCTCTTTTTCTGAGTCCAGATATTCCTCCTCTGTTTTGCTGGGAAGTGCTGCGTGGTCTCCTGCATCCTCCTGGGGCTCGGGCTCATGGGGCTCTGCAGGCAGCTGCCAGGGGATGCTCTCAGCCACCGTGGGGCTGGGCTCGGCCTCGGGGCTTGGCTCCTCCGCCTCCTCCTTCCCCTCCTCGACCGCCCCGAACCTCCTCCACTGGCAGCCACTCCTTCCCGGCCTCCTGGTCCCCGGGGCTGCCCTCCCTGGCCGGTTCGACCGCCAGCAGCTCCCGGGGCCATAACTCCTCGGCTCCCCGTATCCTCACGAAGATGGAGGTGAGGACGAGGGCCAGGACAGTGAAAAGCAGTGGGACGGCCAGGTACAAGTCCACGGCCACGTCCATCCTGCCCTGCTGCCGGAGCCCGCCCATATTACAAGCCATTCCAATAAAGTACAATGAAACAAGAACCTTAACCCAAAACCCATATCTGAAAAATGCTAAGATAACAAATACCGGCTTTAAGTAAGGTGCAACATGCTGAACCTGTGAGATCAAGAGCAACAACTTTGAGAGCCAATGAATCAGCATTGTGACGAGTGACTATTAATCCGAAATAACGAATGCTTATCACAAATATGATTAGACACACTCTGGTCAGATCTGCTGTTATCTCAACCCTTTGTGTCCCCACGTTGGGCACCAAAAAGAACTATCGTAGTTTAAGCTCAGTCAGCCACGTAGCTCAATCGCTCACTCCTCCCCCCCCTTCCTCCCCCCGCTCCCAGAGGTATGGGGAGGAGAATAGAAAGAATGTAACTCCCACAGGTTGAGATAAGAACAGTCCAGTAACTAAGGTATAACACAAACTATTGCTGCTACCAGCAATAGCAATAATGACAAGGGAAACAACAAGGGAAGAGAATACAACCACTCACTGTGGCATATCAAAGACGGACTCCAGTTCTGGTGAAATCTGAAGACCATTTATTTCGCATCCTTCGCGTTGAGGCCCAGATCACTGCTTGGGTCAGGCTGGGTATTGGTTGTCAGGTGGTGAGCAACTGTATTGGGCATCACTTGTGTTTATTGTTTTCCTTTTCCCCTTTTAATTTTATATTCTCTCCCCTTGTTATTTCCCTTATCATTATTATTATTGGTGGTAGCAGTAGTAGTTTTGTATTATACCTTAGTTACTGGACTGTTCTTATCTCAACCCATGGGATTTATATTCTTTCCATTCTTGTCCCCATCCCTCCAGGAGCTGGGGGGGAAGGGGGGGGGGGGGAAGTGAGCAAGCAGCTGTGTGGTTCTGAGTTACCAGCTGGGCCTAAACCAAAGCAATAATACATGGATATTTTAGTCATTGCTGAGCAGTGCTTACACAGATACAAGGCCTTTTCTGCTTCTCACACCACCCCACCAGTGAGTAGGCTGGTTGGTGCACAAGAAGTTGGGAAGAGACACAGCTGGAATAGCTGACATCAACTGACCTGGCTTTTATTTCTCTCTCTCTCTCTGTTATTTTCCTTTACATTACAATTTATTATTATTATTTCAATTATGAAATGGTTTTTATCTGAACCCACAAGTTTTCTCATTTTTACCCTTCTGATTCTCTCCCCCTATCCTGCTGTGTGTGTTTGTGTGAGTGGTTACGTGGTGCTTAGTTGCTGGCAGGGGTTAAACCACTACAGTCATGCAGTATTACTGGGGCAGCCTTTGGGCTTTGTGCTGTGCTGCAAGACACAGCTAACACTGTCCACTAAAATGGATACCCAGAACAAAATGCCAAATTCAAAAGAACGTGTGCATGGTGATGTAGTGATCCTAACTAGAAGATAACTGTACATCGAGAAGTTAAGAGATCCACACAACAATTAACGTAAGCCAAGGCCTGCATTGTGTGCACATACCCTATAGCCACAGGATAAACTTAGCCAGTTTATTGTAACAGAGGAGCCTGCAGGCAGCTCCCACCTGGTACCAGTGATTTCACACCCTGATTTTCCTTGCCTTGATCTAAAATTAAAGCATTGAGTTCTAATGTAAGCATAAGAGCTCAAATGATCAAAATGGGGTAACCCTTTTTACAGACAGGGTTTGCATGGTGTGCTGCACCCTGATCAGATGCCCATTCAATACCGTACAACTCTGGGTTCCCAGCGTCTGAAGCTATGTAGCATCTATATTATCCTCTCCTTTATAGAGTTAGCTCTAAGAAATAGCATTTTAAATGATACATTATAGAGTCTAAACACCTTTCTTAATGGGATCATCATGAACCAGCACCTCCTGGTGCAAAACATCCTCCTCCCTCTCTACTCCTGAATCCCTCTTTCCACCTCCCCACACTCACTCCCCCTTACCCCCAACCCCCTTCTCCTTCTCCCTTCCTCACACCTCCCTCTCTCTACTTTCCACTCTTCTGCTTCCCTTCAACCTCATGGCTCTGTGCTGCCTCCTTCTCCCCTCTCCCCATATCTCCCTCTCACTTCCTGTCCTCTTCACAACTCCCCATTTTTAACATCTCCCTCTCACCCCTTCCCTCATCCTCTTCCTACCCCTTCCTTCCCCATACCACCCCTCCCCCACCCCCCCTCTCCCCTCCCATGGTAGGTGTTTTACCTTTACAATTTCTTCTCTAGACTAATGTCTTTTTGAAAAAGACAAAAAGATGCAGGGAAAGCAAATAAAATTCTGCAAGTCACAATTGTTTTGCTTTTTAATATTTTTTTATAACATTCTGCTTCCCCCCTTCCCAAATATGTGGTTCTCACTTCTCTGGACATATTTGTCACGTTAATGAGGCATTGAGGCATGCTGCTATCTTAAACCTCTTATGGGAAAGCTCCTGCAGCAGTCAGGAACTATGCAAGGTTCGGAGCTCCCCCTCCCCACACATCTCTATCGTCTGGAGCCTAACACTACTAAGAGGCAGAACAAAAGGAAAAAAAAAAGCACAGAGAAATGTGGGAATATCCCACTAAAATGGCTTAGTTCACCTATGACAAAACAGTATATCACTGTGGCCACAAGGTCACCCTCTCTTCCCCTCTCAGCACTTCACAGCCTAAGCAGAAACACTGACAATTATCAAGACTAGGTAAAACCCACGTGTGTGCAATATGGTCCCTGTTGCAGGTAGGCCAGCATTTACTCTTCTATGCTGATTAAGAAGTTACACTAGCACCCTCAGCACTGCAGGAGTCAGGCAGCCAGGCCAGGAAGCATCAGGGCACGCATCAGATTCATCACTCCTCACTACACCTCCCTGAATTACAAGAGTTACAGAGAAGATTTTACAAGCCACACTAGAAAGGAGAGGGAATGGAAAATACCATGAACCATCTCGGTGAACTTGTCCCCCTCCTCAAGGCTGCTGTCAGGTTGCTACTATTCCTCATTCTCTGGTGTCCTTACTAGGGGATGAGGGAGATCTCCGTACACCTGCAAAAACACAGCCCCACCACTACAACAGGGGCATGAGGAGAGACTCTTCTCCCCATCTCCCGCGGCCGAAATGGCAGAGGAGGCTGTGTCTCTAATGAATGCTTGGAGACAGTAGTCTTTCCTAGTTTGGAGAAAGAAGGGGAGAACCCTATCCAGTACATAAAAGCTACACTCAACTTCACGGCTTTCCCTGCATTGGATGGTGCCGATTTCCTTTCCATTGGTTGTTTATTTTCTCTTCCTTCCTGTGCAGTAGCAACAGCTATTGGACAGAGAAAAATTGAAGAGTAAAAGAGAAAGAATTAAAAAATAAAACAAAACAACAAACCCAAAGCAGGTGGAGAAGGAAAGAAACTAGGAAGAGAAAAAGCTAAGGGGTGCAAGAAAAATTCAGTGTTCTTACAGTAACAATAGAAGAAGGAACAGAAGTGAGGATTTAGGAAGAGGAATGTAGATTAAAGCGGCGGAAGAGGGACTCAAGATCCGCTGTATCACGGCGTCTGGGAACTCACAACTGGTGGATCCGCCCCTTGGAGGGAGGGAGGGAGGGAGGCAGGCAGGCAGGCAGGCAGGCAGGCAGGCAGGCAGGCAGGCAGGCAGGCAGGCAGGCAGGCAGGCAGGCAGGCAGGCAGGCAGGCTGGCTGGCTGGCTGGCCGGCCGGCCGGCCAGTCAGTCAGTCAGTCAGTCAGTCGGCCAGCCGGCCAGTCAGCCAGCCAGCCAGCCAGGGCTGTAGGAACAGATATCTCTCCTCCCCCCTCTTTTTTTTTTTTTTTTTTTTTTTTTTTTTTTTTTTTTTTTTGGTTTCTTGTTCGATTCGCATTTGGGGGTTCAGTGCGTAAGGTGGGAGGGATTTAGGTTAAAGCGACGTCTGAGCAGCTCAGCGAGAGCCTAGAGACAGGCCTGGGCTACAGCCTCAAAATTAGGATGTCCCGGCATGAAGGTGAGAGACCCAAGGCTGCGGAAGAGTGGAGGGGGGGAGTGAGGGAGAGGAGATGTCCTTGAGTCCTGTACGATGTTAGGGCCTCGCATGTCGCCGTGTGAGGTGGGTCAACATGGCGGCAGCACCACCGTTGCTGTGAGTGGGTCACTGAAAGTGGTTAAGGTGGGAGGAGGAAGGCGGCAGCCAGGCCTCGCAGGAAGTGTGTGGGAGGTGGTGGCCGTTTCCGTTACGAATAGGCCCTGAGTCCCTTTTTTGTCGCCACTATGCATGCACGTTAGGCCTGTGCTCGCTAATGTTGGAGGGCCTGTTGCGGCTTGAAGTGGGCCTGGTTTCTGTCGCTCCTTAATAGCCAGTGACTTAGACATAATTTTGCCCCGGACAAGGGCTGTGTCCGAGGCACATAACAGCTTTGGTATAATGGGGGGGGGGGGGGGCGGTGGCGCAGCGGGGATAGTGGGGGATGTGTGTGGCAGGTGTAGAAAGAATTCGTGCACGTAATTGGTTGTGATGTTGAAATTTCGAGGGAGTTTATGCAGTTTTCATGGCCTTGTCCAGGCGTGGTTTGTATTTGATATCTTGAGAAGTAATATATTCTTTTTTAGTTTTGTTTTTTAAAAGTGGAAACATACCGAAGTAGTAGCAGCTTTTGTAGAGAGATTGTACAATTATTTTGTGTGTTTGTCCTTGTTCTTATGGTATTGTTGTAAGTGGAGTGGGTAGTTAAGGATTTAATAAGAAAAAAGTGAGAAGAACAGAGGCAAGTGAAAGAAGTGAATTAATGTAGAGAGAACTTCTGTGGTATTTGTAAAGACACTTGCTTGGTTTTCGTTCTCTTCTTACCAGTAGTTGCTCTAGTATATTCTGCAGAAGTTCAGCCTTGTATCTTGAAAGGATAATTTTTTGCTTTGTTAGGAACTACATGTAGTACCTGTCTCCATATGCAATTTTGGTTTTGCTACAGATGTGAGAATATTTTTAAAAGGGTTGGAGATATCTATTTAGTCTTAATGTTTTTAAAGTAGCGTGATAGAAGACTTCAGTGTTTGGGAGTACTGACTTCTGGATGGGGGGTTGGTAGCTTGATGTTGAATTAGATTATGATGGCTGTTCATTGTATATGTATAGCATTTTGTGTGTGTGCTTGCCTATTAAGGACCAGTCTTGCCTGAATCTACTAATCCAATCCTCTTGGTTTTTTTCTGATTAGGCTTACTGTGGTGTGGTGTGTTTTTTTTTTTTTTTTTGTTTTTTTTTTTTTTTTTTTTTTTTTTTGTGATAAAGGGTGTTTTGTTTGTTTGTTTCCTTTTCCCCAAAGAGGGTGGGTGGGGTTCTTGGATGCAGATAAGAAGGCAGATGTAAGCAACAGTGAGTAAAATAAGGGTTAATAAAAAGTTTTTGTTTGTGGTTTTGTTGTAAGTACTCTAAACTGCTGTGCTATATATCCATAGTATGTGGTATGAAGCACAGTAGTAGGATGCAGACTTGTTAAATTGCACTAGTCAAAGCTACAGAAGTGGTATGATGTTGTTCAGTGTTGTGATGTTTTAATAAAGGAGAATAATGATCATAGAATCATAGAATGGTTTGGGTTGGAAGGGACCATAAATATCATGTAGTTTCAACCCCCTACCACAGGCGGGGACACCTTCCACTAGAGCAGGTTGCTTCAAGCCTCATCCAACCTGGCCTTGAACACTGTCAGGGATGGGGCAGCCACAGCTTCTCTGGGTAACCTGTGCCAGCACCTCACCACCCTCATAGTAAAGAACTTCTTCATAATGTCCAGTCTAAATTTACTCTCTTTCAGTTTGAAGCCATTCCCCCTTGTCCATTTACTACATGCCTTTGTAAAAAGTCCCTCTTCTGATTTCCTGTAGGCCCTCTTTAAGTATTGGAAGACTGTTATAAGGTCTCCCCTGAGCCTTCTCTTCTTCAGGTTGAAAAAGTCCAACTCTCTCAGCCTGTCTTTGTAGGAGAGATGCTCCAGCCCTCTGATCATCCTTGTGGCCCTCCTCTGGACTCACTCAACAGGTCCATTTCCCTCTTGTGTTGAGGGTCCCAGAGCTGAATGCAGTACTCCAGGTGGGGTCTCATGAGAGTGGAGCAGAGGGACAGATTGCTCCAACCCAAGTGTAGGACCTTGTACTTGGCCTTGTTGAACTTCATGAGGTTCACACAGGCCCACCTTGAGCTTGTCCAGGTCCCTCTGGATGGCATCCCTTCCCTCCAGGGTGTCAACTGCACCACATAGCTTGGTGTCATCTGTAAACTTGCTGAAGGTGCACTCAGTCCCACTGTCCATGTTGACAGCAAACATGTTAAACAGTGCCAGTCCCAATACCACCCCTGAGGAATACCACTCATCACTGGTCTCCACTCGGACATAGAGCCATTGACCACAACACTCTCAGTGTGACCATCCAGCCAATTCCTTATCCACAGAGTGGTCCATCCATCGAATCCATGCCTTTCCAATTCAGAGACAAGGATGTCATGCACGACAGTGTCATGCCTTGCACAAGTCTAGGTAGATTATGCCAGTTGCTCTTCCCTTATCCGCTAACACTGTGGCTCCATTGTACAAGGCCACCAAATTTGTCAGACACAGTTTTTCTCTTAGTGAAGCCATGTTGGCTGTCCCAAATCACCCCTTTACTGTCCATGTGCCTTAGTATAGTTTCCAGGACGATCTGCTCTGTGATCTTGCTGGGGCACTGAGATGGCCTGTAGTTCCCCAGCTCTTCCTTTTTTCCCTTTTTAAAAATGGGAGTTATATTTTCCCTTTTCCAGTCAGCAGGAACTTCACTGGACTGCCATGACTTCTTAAGTATGATGGATATTTGCTTGACAAATACATCCACCAGTTCCCACAGGATCTGCGAATGCATCAGGTCCCATGGACTTGTGCGTCTTCAGTTTCCTTAGGTGATCTCAAACATGATCTTTTTCTACAGTGGGTGGTTCTTTGTTATCCCAGTCCGTACTGTTGCCTTCTGTGACTTGGGTAGAGTGGCTGGAGCTCTTGCTGGTGAAGACTGAGGCAAAAAACCCATTGAGTACCTCTGCCTTCTTGTCCCAGATGACTAGGTCTCCTGTTTCCTTGCAGAGGGGGCCCTCATTTTCCCTTGTCTTCCTTTTATCCACAATATACCTATAGAAGTTTTTCTTGTTGCTCTTAATGTCCTTGGCCAGATTGGGTTCTGTCAGGGCTTTAGCTTTCTTAACCTAATCCCTGGCTGCTCTGACTATATATTCCTCCCAGGCTACCCATCTTTGCTTCCGCCCTCTGTAGGTCTCCTTTTTATACTGGAGTTTGTCCAGGAGCTCCTTGTTCATCCATGCAGGACTCCTGGTGTTCCTGCCCAACTTCTTTGTCAGTATGCATTGCTCATGAGTTTAGTGGACGTGATCCTTCAATACTGTCCAACTTTCTTGGCTCCCTCTTCCCTCCAGGGCTTTATCCCATGGCATTCCTCCAAGCAGATGCCTCAAGAGGCCAAAGTCTGTTCTGAAGTCCAGGGTAGCGAGCTTGGTATGCAACTGTTAACCTGCTTTTTTTTTTTTTTTTTTTTAATGTATTTCTGATTAATACAAATAATGTTATGAGGCTTTTCTAGTGGATGTTAGGTTTTGTTTGTAGCAAGGGAAATTATGGTTTTCTCACTCTTTCTGTTCATTAGCAGAAACTGAAGTATGGAAATAAGTTTACATGTGTGTTGTTTTTTTTTTTAAATGGAAACGGGTATATTGATATTCTTTGTTTTATGTTTTTTAAAAATGGAAATAGTTATCTTCTAGTAAACTTGATGGTAACGTTACGTTGTTGAGATAAATATCCTTATATCAAAAGAAGGAAAACCCATGTCAAAACTGGGAAGATATAAAGCTGCAACAACAGTTGTGTTTTGTGATAGATTCTTATAGGAACCTGGTTTGTCTTGAGTTTTCTTATTTTTTTTTTTTAGTTACCAATTTAATATTTTTAAGTGTTAATTTTATATTAGTTATGAGGTTAGTATAAGTTGCCTTGATGTACGGTCTGTGGTTGGCTGAGACCTCTCAGTGTAAATTGATGCAGTTGTTTTTGCAAGGATAAGGTATAGAAGTGACTTTCAAACATGTTAATAAATTGTATTTTTGCTGTGAGCTGTTTGTCAGAATAGCTTGTTTTTGCCAGAATGGGTTTTGTGATGGGAAGGGATATGTTTGAGAAAATAAATGCTGGACAACTTGGAATTCCAATGTCCCAGGGCTCTAAATAAGTATCTGATGGAAGAATAAGCTTACTTTTCATTAGGATCTTTTGCTAATTTTCTTTGCATTGTGGCAAGAAATTAAGTCATGCTGTGGATTAGAAGTCGCTTAGGAGACAGGAAAAGAGTACAGTTCAGCTACCAACATTTTGCCACTGACTGTTCAATGCCTTCAGAAATGTAACTAGTATAGAACTTCAGAAATTATCCAGAGTGGAGAATGTGGAGGAAGGGAATAGTGGGATAGTAACATTTTGAAATAAGGCAATTATTTGAGATAGGGGTGACTAGAATGTCTTCCAAGGAACTTGAGAAAGAGCTGTATAAGCTCAGTGCATGGGGGTCGTGATTTAACCCCAGCTGGTAACTCAGAACCACGCAGTTGCTCGCTCATTCCCTACTGCTTCTTCCTCCCCCTGCTCCCTGAGGGGTGGGGAGGAGAATGGAAAGAATGCAGCCCCCACTGGTTGAGATAAGAACAGTCCAGTAACTAAGAGATAATACAAAACCACTACTGCTACCACCAATAATAATAATGATAAGGGAAATAAAAAGGGGAGAGAGTACAATTGCTTACCACCTGCCAACCAATACCCAGCCCGACCCTAGCAGCTATCTGGGAGTTCTGGTTAACTACCCCAGTTTTTGTAATGGGCATGATGTGCTGTGGTACGGAATACCCCTTTGGCTAGTTTGGATCAGGTGTCCTGTTTCTGCTTCCTTTCGGCTTCCTGTGCCCCTCCTCCCTGGCAGAGCATGAGACTCAGAAAGTCCTTGGTTGGAGTAAATATTACTTGGCAACAACTCAAAATATCGGTGTGTTATCAGCACTGTTTCCAGACTAAAGTCAAAACCAGCACTGCACCAGCTACTAAGAAGGAGAAAAATGACTGCTACAGCTGAACCCAGGACAGTATCCACCCCTTATTCCATACCCCTTATTCCATACCATTCACGCCATGCTCAGATTCCATATTTTAAAATGTACCATCGCTTTTTGTCTCATATATACATATATATACACGCACACATCCACACACAGGGAGATATCATTGCTTAGTCCATGGACCAATCCCTATAATGTTGCTGAATTCATCCAGTCTTTGATGTCAGGCTCCATCTCTTGTAACTGTCTTTCAGGGCAGGAGAGATAGTGTGTACTGTTGGATTGTTGCTTGCTGATGACACCACTGAACTCGTCTGGTCACTGCTGACCTTGTCTGATTTCATCAAAGTTCATTATTTGTTGGGGTGATGATGGGAGGGAAGTCAGGGTCAGTTGCCTGTGACCTGAAGACAGTTCTGCTGCTGTTGGCTTTTCCCATGACTTTGTTCTCCACTGATGATCATGATAGCACGTCTTCTTCTCAAAGCCCAGAGTGGTGGAGATGAGCATCTAGCTGATGAGCTATAAAAGTGTTCTATAGCAGACAACAGCATATAATTCAGTTAATTGGCTGATTTTCCCAAAAATTATATTCCCTTGAGTTACACATTGGACTTCCCCATCTTCCTGCCTTACCCACCAAGTATATCCAGGTCCCTGCGTGAAAACAAACCCGTGAGTGGTTCTGCCTTTACCTGAAGCAGGAATAACCCAGACTGTCTTCCCCAGCAAATTCTTTGTGCGCGCCACTGGAACTTTATCCCCTTCTACAGTATGTAAAAGTTCTGACTGGTCCTGTTGGCGGATCCTCTAGTGTTGACTAACCAGGTAGCTTTTGGTAAATGCGTATCCCAATGTTAGAAAGTCCCACCACCCATTGCTCTCAGTGTAGTTTTTAACAACCCATTGTACCAGAGGCTGGTGCATGGTAGGGGATGTGATATACCGAGTCAATGCCATGCTCTTTGGCCCAAATGTCTATAAGTTTGTTCTGAAAATGAGTCCCATTGTCTGCCTCAATTCTCTCTGGGGTGCCGTGTCGCCACAAAATCTGTGTCTCAAGGCCCAGGACAGTGTACCGGGCAGTGGTGTGAGGCACAGCGTATGTTTGCAGCCATCCAGTGGTTGCTTCCACCACGGTAAGGATATGGCGCTTGCCTTGGTGTGTTGGTGAGTGTGTGATATATAATCAGTCTGCCAGTCCTCCCCATATTTGTGCTTCAGCCATTGTCCTCCATAGCAAAGAGGCTTTAACCATTTGGCTTGCTTAATTGCAGCATGTTTCACATTTGTGAATAACTTGGTCAATAGTGGCCATTCTTAAGTCCACTCCTCGATCACAAGCCCATCTGTATGTTCTATCGCTGCCCTGATGGCCTGAAATGTCATGGGCACACCGGGCCAATAATAATTAACCCTTATGTTGCCAAGTACAGTAAAACAAGGACCTTAGCCCAAGCCCCCAGCTTATAAACACTAAAACAGCAAATACTGGCTGTAATTAAGGTACGACATGCTGAAACTCTGAGTTCAAGAGCAACAACTTTTAGAGCCAATAAATTAGCATTGTCTTGTTCAACATCTTTGTCAGTGACATGGACAGTGGGATTGACCGTGCCCTCAGCAAGATTGACAATGACACCAAGCTCTGTGGTTCGGTTGATATGCTGGAGGGAAGGAATGCCATCCAGAAGGACCTTGACACGCTTGTGAGGTGGGCTGATGCCAACCTGATGAAGTTTAACCATGCCAAGTGCAAGGTCCTACACCTGTGTTGGAGCAATCCCAGGCACAGCTACAGGTTGGGCGGGGAGGAGATTCAGAGCAGCCCTGCAGAGAAGGACTTGGGGATGTTGTTTGGTGGGAAAATGAACATGAGCCGGCAGTGTGCACTTGCTGCCCAGAAAGCCAACCGTATCCTGGGCTGCATCAAAAGGAGTGTGACCAGCAGGTCAAGGGAGGTGCTCCTGCCCCTCTACTCTGCTCTCGTGAGACCTCACTTGGAGTATTGTGTGCAGTTCTGGTGTCCTCAACATAAAAAGGACATGAAACTGTTGGAGCAAGTCCAGAGGAGGTCCACGAGGATGATCAGGGGACTGTAACACCTCCCTTATGAAGATAGGCTGAGAAAGTTGGGGTGTTTAGCCTGGAGAAGAGAAGGCTGCGTGGAGACCTCATAGCAGCCTTCCAATACCTGAAGGGGGCCTATAGGGATGCTGGGGAGGGACTCTTCATGAGGGACTGTGGTGAGAGGACAAGGGGTGATGGGTTCAAACTTAAACAGGGGAAGTTTAGATTGGATCTGAGGAAGAAATTCTTTACTGTAAGGGTGGTGAGGCCCTGGAATGGGTTGCCCAGGGAAGTTGTGAATGCTCCATCCCTGGCAGTGTTCAAGGTGGGGTTGGACTTAGCCTTGGATGGCATGGTTTAGTGGGAGGTGTCCCTGCCCATGGCAGGGGGGTTGGAACTAGATGATCTTGAGGTCCTTTCCAACCCTAACTATTCTATGATTCTATGATTCTATGATAATTGTTCAAATCCCCAGTTAGTATCATCTCTGATGGCCTGATCTAAGATCTTTATCTGCTTCCAGATTTCTGCTTGATCTGTGGATATTCTGCTACTCTGGTCTATATATGTGCCAAGAGCCATACGGTTCTGCAATGTTACCTTGGATAGGCTGGATACTTCAATCTGTAATGCCTGTATAGCACCTGGGAGTACAACACCCAATGTACATTTTCCAGTTCATCCTGGGGGAAAGGGCCTTTCTAGCAGTATTATTACACAATCAATACCGCCCTTTCCCTTCTGGAATGTTCCAATAGCCAGTTTGGGGTTCCTTAATCTGGAGTTGCATTGTCCAGCTACAGTCTGGATAGTGTCCTACCAAGATATTATCAGAGCTAAGAGTTTTACCCACTGCCAGCAGGTATTGTCTGAGATCCTGTTTTCCCTGCAAAGACATACCACCAGGACCAAAAGGCAGTTGGTAAGGCTGCCCTTACTTCAGTTCATATGGACTAGCATGATTCCTTCCTGGCTGTATTTGTATCCTTAACAAAGCAATTGGTAGGGCTTGTAACCAAGTTAAACAAGTTTCTTGACATATTTTAATTTTAACTTGAGTGTCTGATTCATACGTTCCACTTTCCCACTAGCCTGAGGTCTATATGGTTATGCTGATCCCACTTGATTCCCAAACGCCCTCTCACCTTCCTAACTACTTCTGCAACAAAATACAGACCTCTGTCCGAGGACAAGCCTGCTGGTACACCATATCGGGGTATTATTTGATTTAATAATTGTTACTACTTCATGAGCCATATTGGTGTGACAAGGGAAAGCCTCCAGCCAACCAGAAAACATATCTATTAGTACCAACATATACATATACCTGAGCCCATTGTGCTGTGGCAATTCTGTAAAGTCCACTTGCCAATAGTCTCCTGGACAATTGCCTTTGTTGTTCCAGGTGGGGGTCTCTTAACATGGTAAACAAGGTTCACACTTCTTTATAACACTTTTGTAATTCCAGCCTTTTGCATACTCAGAACTTGGAGCTTTAAAGCCTCAGTCATTGATTCTGTTCCCGCATGAGTTGCCTGGTGGTTTTCTTCTCATAAGAGGCTGGGCAATTATTACTTGCCTGTTTGGTGTAACCCATCATCCTTCATTGTGCTTCTTGGCTCCTAATAGACTAGGTAATTTCCCATCCTCTGTTTGATAACTTGGAACTTCATTATCTGAGCACTGATACTTATGAGGCAATATTAATGAAAGGTCCCCACCCACAGCTTCTTTGGCTGCTTTGTCAGCAAAGTGATTACCAGTATTCACCTGAGTGTTATCAAACTGATGTGCCTTAAAAGCAAATTTTGACTTTCTGACAATTGCAGAAGTCTCAGTAGCACCATCAGCTCGGCTTTCTGTGCTGATGTTTTGCGGGGGGGAGGAATGCAGGGCTTTAGCCTCCATTATCTTATGTTTAGTTACCACAGCATATCCTGCTTTCCGGTTTCCATTTTCATAAAGCTGCTAGCATCCACAAGCAGTTCGTAGTCCACATCCTTCAGGGATGTGTCTTGCAAGTCAGACTGGAATACACCTGCTCAGTGGTCTGTAAACAGTTGTGAGTCAGCTCTCCTTCTGGATTGGTTGTCAAAACCACTGCTGGTTCAAAAGGTTAGTTACTTTCAGTTCTATGTCCTCTTGTTCTAAAAGCACAGCCTGATATTTTAGCCTGCTTGGGGAAAGCCAATGACTGCTTTTCTGTTCCAGGATGGTTGTTACCATGTGAAGTACAAATACAGTCCATTTTTGTCCCAAAGTATTTGACAAAATTTTCTATTAGAGGCTCTAGTCCTTTTCTTGCTTCCAGTTTTATAGGATACTGTTTCTGTCTTACCAGTGTGATGTTTGGTTTCAGATGAATAGTTACTGCTTCTGCATTTCATGATTGTCTCGGTGCTCCAGCAGCCCATACTTGCAGATATACCCACTTCCTCTGGTATATCCGGCTCAGTGGCTGGTTTCTGTAACATAAAAACTCAGGTCTCCACAGCCTTTTCATCAGGAACATGTACCCGAATTTTCTTTCTTTAAATCTAATTGATGCATGTAATTTACTCAGTATATCTCTATCCAATAACAGCATGGGGCACTTGGGCATGCAAAGAAATTGATGGGTCAACATCTGTTTGCCAATTTTTAAAATTTAAAGAAAGGCCGGGATCCTGTCCACCCTGTGGCACCAATGCCTGATGCTGTTTGTTTGCTTAATTACCCTTTACAAGTATTTGTAACAGAATAAGTAGCTTCTGTTTCTACAAGAAATTTTACCTTATCATTCCCCAACCTAACTGTAGCCAGGGGTTCTGCTGGGCAGGGTTTTGAATCTTCCTCCAGTCCTCCTCAGTCTTCATCTAAAGTAATAATTTTCTCTGCCTGTCCTGACGTTCCACTAAATCTCTGGTGTTTATTTTGATTCTGAGGGCATTCTCTCTTCCAGTGCAACCTGTGGAGTTTGTTCACAAACCTTTCCATGTAATCCTTCTTTCCTCTCCTCCCAGGCCACTCCCCCCTTTCTTGGTTTCCTGGGTGAGAGTTGCAGACAACAATTTTTCCTAAACTTTCCAGTTTTACTCTGGAGCTTATCTTATGCCCCCCACATAATATCCGATTCCTAGTTGAAATCTGACACACTATAACCCACAATACACAATATTGTATTATATTAATAATTATATTTATAATTATTATTATATTAATAATATATATTAATAATCAGGGACTTGAACCCCCTTCCACTACCATTTGAACCATTTCAGGGAACTTGCACCAGAGCAATGGTGGTCCGATTGCGATAGGTCTTCCAGGCCACATTCATTATTGCTCCCAAATCATATTGGTCCTTTCCTTCCTTCCTCCGATTCAGGACCAATAGTATTATATTTATGCATCACCTCTTTTAATCTTTCCACAAATCCAGAAGGTGATTCATTTATATCTTACTTTATTTCATATCGCTTAGACCAGTTCACTGCCTTGGGGACCGCATTCTTAATACCGAATAAAATCCACCTCTGATATTGTTTTTAAGCCTGCCTGTCCTGGTCCCGATTAGGGTTCCAGTTAGGATTGGAGGTAGGTACGTGAAGATTCACTATTACCTGCCAACATGCCTGCTGTTATTTGTTGCTCTACCCCGGTCCAAGCCATATGAATAATCATATTCCTGTCAGCGCTATCAAAAACATGATGCATAATTATGAGCCACTTGTTTCCAAATATTCTAATCAATAATGGTAAAGGGAATCTTCACTGTGACCTGACCATCATTGCCCACAGCTTGTCTTAAAGTTGCAGTCACAGTTTCCCCTCATTTTCCCCTAGTTTGTCGTGCTGTAGGGCAAAATCCTTCAGCCCCCACCTCTAATATCTCTGGTGCCTGTGCTGGTGCTTGTGCTTGATACTCATTGTCAGCACCTTCAGCCCCATTATTCACAATACCCCTTCTCCAGTGGGCTACCATCAAATCCAAATCCTCCTCTGCATTCCTCAAATGTTTAGTGCATAACTGCCCTATGCTGCACAAAGAGCAACAGCATTTAAGCAAATTTTACTATCTTTCTCCAAGGACAATACTAACAGGTCCTGGGGTGCAAAATTAAAACTACAGTCCTTTTGCTGTTCCAGATGATATCTCAAAGTGAAAAATTTCTGCATAAGCTACTTCATTCCACTTTCCTTCTCGCGTCAAGAATAACATCCACCATTGATTACAGTATTTTACCAGAGTCTTGCGAGTGACCGAACCACCCAGGGGTTCACCGATTTGTTTCCAGTGTTGCAAAATGCAACCCAATGGTGATTTCTTCAAAACCCCCTGTGGAGGCACTGGTCCTGACCTCCACCCAGATTGTTGCAAAATGCAACCCAATGGGGACCTTTTCAGAATCCCCCCTTTGGGGGCAGTGGTACCCATGATCCTGACCTCCACCAAATACCGAAGTCTGGACAACCAAAACCAAACTACCTTTTACCCACCGCGCAGGGTGTCCCTGCACCTTAAGTGGAAAGGGACCAAAAAGAATGCCTTTTTAAAGAAATAAAATCAGGGTCTTACCGAGTTCCTGAGTCGGTCCAGGGAGCTGTGGCTCCTTTCAGGGAAACTTCCCCAATGCCGGCGTGAAGGTCCCAGAGACTCACCGGATCCACAGGAAACACGGCTGAGTGTCCCTGTTCAGGCGCCAAATTGTTGCCGTAAAAGTTGGTCAGAGAAACTCTCTAAGACTCAATGTGGAGTTTCAGAAAGAAGCATTCTTTATTGCAGTACTGGGCACATGTGAATTATTTCGCAAAGGTGAGCACACCCGATACTTGCCAACAGCAGCTCTATATTTAGTATGCTCATGCATATTCATAGATTTTTCAAGGAACTAATTATAATATTTGCATACTGATTATACATGCACTTTCTTGCTGAGTGAGTGTCTTTGGTGGTTGTCGATAGTCTTCCTCACAGTGTTTACTGAATGACCTCAGTGCTTGTGCACACTTGCAAGGTCCTAGTGCTGAGTTAGCAGTTGGTATGTCCTTGCTTCTGTTCCAGTCTCTCTCCACGCTGGGTGCCAGTCTGCTATCTTAAAGGCTGGCATCCTTGGTTTTATTTATTGCCTCCTTAGTTGTCATCAGTCCCGTGATGTTCCTTCCCCCATCAGCCGAACATTCCTTTCTCTCTATGTGTTTGTAAGTTAGAACACTTTGGCCTGTTCTACTATGTTAAAGGCACACACACTATTGTTAGTTTAAGATTTATGGTTACAAGCTTATAGAATAAAGTTTAATTTCTAGAGTACTTTGTTCTGTAAAATTTGAGAGATTCAAATGAACCACAGCACTGCATATGTAGGAATGGAGTCAAGCTCAGTTGGAGTTGAAACTAGCGAGGGAGGTATAAGGCAACAATAAAGTTCTCTAGGATGTGCATCAGTAGGAAAGGGAAAGCTAAAGAGAATGTGGGCCCATTGCTCATGGGGCAGGGGGCCTAGTGACAAGGGACACTGAAAAGTCTAAAGTACTTAATGCTGATGTAGGGAAAAGGCACAGTAGTATCTGCAAGCAGGGATGTTGCTTCCTCTGGAAAATGATGCCCATAGTGTTCTGTATTAAAAGGCCATGGTATTTTCTGGAAAGACAGTGCTGTTTGGGGGTATAGTTGTACTAGTTCAAAAGCACATGACTGGAACAGAGGAGGGACTTCTGGGGCAAGTGGGACATGTAACAGTCACTAGGGGCAGGGCTTCTGCAGGAACGGGGGGTGTGTGGGGGTAAGGGGTGTAGCACCTGTCACTGCTTGTCCTGCATAACTGTATTAATAGTATGTAGACTTACTTTGATATTGGCAGCAAAGCCAGCTAACCTAAGGTCATAGTCACAACACATATTGAGGTATCTCATCCTCTACCTTTTAAAGGAATTCCAGCTTGCAAAATCTCTGGGACAGAACTCTTACAGAGATGTAAGTCTTCTTGCAGTTCAGAGAATCACAGAATCATTAGGGTTGGAAGGGCCCTCTGGAGATCATCAAGTTCAACCCCCCTGCCACGGCAGGGACACCTGGAGCAGGTTGCACAGGAACGCATCCAGGATGGTTTTGAATGTCTCCAGAGAGGGAGACTCCACAACCTCCCTGGGCAGCCTGTTCACCACCCGGTGAATAGGTAATGAATATTATCAGGCAAGATTATTGGCACAGTTTATTAATAAGAGGGGGAGAGAAATGAGTTTTGTAAAACTAGGACCCTATGAAAAATTAATTAAACAAAAAATAGCTCCAAGAACAGACAGTGAAAAAAGGGAGGGAAGGAGGAGGGGAGATTAAACCAAACCGGGACAGAGAGAAAAAAAGAAAGGTGAAATACAGGGAAAGACAAAGGTTTAAAAGACAACTGCAGGCCTGGCACAGCATACTTGATACTGGGAAAAAAAAGAGTGAAGAAATGTTTGAGGAAAAAACAAAGACTGAAGTAGAGTCTGAAGGCATTTCTCATACAGCATAAATCCTTGCCTAGGCTAGTTAGTGGCTTCTGACCCTCTTCCCACTTTTGCATCTTCTGAAAGCACTTTTTGGTTAGCCATGCAAATAGTATATTATGAAGCTATCACAGAAAACAGAATTGTGCTTAGCAATTCGGAATATTCCAAATATTGTCATGCTGCCAGATATTAGCTCATGAAAGCAAAGTGAATAAATAACTATCAGCTCCCTTTTTAGGTGGAGATGGTGAGGAGGATGATTAAAAGTGGAAACTCCACTTGGTAGTTATATGCAGTGTAAATTGTATTGACCCCAGCAGTGTTACTCCATACTGAGGTTATTATACATGGGCCCAGCTTCTAGATGGTGATCACCTTGGTAATGCTGTTAGGTTGATTTAGTCTTGTACATGTGTTGGATTCTCCTGTGCTCATTGCACAGTGGCTAATGGAAGGAGTGTGCTATAGGGGGAAGGGGCTGTTTTGTTAGTTTTGAAAAACATTTTTAGCTGTCTGCTGGTGTCATAGATATCTGTGGGCATGGAAAGATAAACTCCAGGGGTTAGTTTTATTGCTCTAATTCTCTGTCATGCCATTAAAAACTAGGCCCTTAGATTCATCCAGCCTAACTTGAAGGTCTAGAGAGATAGCAACCACAGTAGGAGAAAAAGGTACCCAAAGATGGCTTCAGAGTTGTGCCACTGAAGAACATAGAAACGATGAGCAGGTGGACCAGGCTGCTAGAATTGAAGTGGCTCAGGTGGATCAGGACTGGGAACATAAGGCTGAACTATTTATAGATCTATGGACCTGTAACACATGAGGGCATTTAGGACAGGATGCAACATACAGATGGGCTAGTGATCAAAGGGTAGACTTGACCATTGACACCATTGCACAGGTTATCCATGAATACAAAACGTATGCTATAATCAAACAAATGAAGCAGCTAAAGCCATTTTGGTATAGATGACGATGACTGAATTATCAACATGGAGAAACCTGACAGATTGACTATATAACACACTACCACAAACCTCCAATTTTTATGGCAACACAGCACCCCTGAAAGGTTTTAATCATACAACAGGACTCATTTCCAAAACAACCTCATAGACACCTGGGCCAAGGAGCATGGCATTGACTAGGTGTATCACCTCCCCTATCATGCACCAGCCTCCAAGAAAACTGAATAATAAAATGGACTGTTAAAGCTACACTGAGAGAAATGGATGCCGGGACCTTCAAACATTGGGATACACATTTAGCAGAAGCCACTTGGCTAGTTAACAGTAGAGGATCTGCCAGCTGACCTGTCCCTGCCCAATCAAAACCCCTGCGCACTGTGGCAGACATAAGGTCCCCATAGTACATACAAGGAACTGGTTGTGAAAAACACAAGGTTATTATTCCTTTCTTGGGAAAAAGCAAACCTATTTGAAGGATTATTTTATGCTCAAACACCTGGGTGCACTTGGTGGGTAATGCATAAGTATTGGGGAGTCCATGTGTACCTCAAGGTGATTTAATCCTGGGTGAAAATAACACATGATTTGAATTGTATGATGCCAATTTTGCATGATGCTGTATGTCACCACTGCTGTGACTGCCATACATCCATACATCGAAGGTGTTATAGAAGGAACCTCTCACTGCTAGTCAAGCTAGAGGCAAGGGGAGGAATTCATTGCAATGTTAAACACTATGGCCTGGTCCAAAGGGACCAGGGGTGGAGAATGTAACGAATATAGTTTTAAACTGTTGTAACTCCTGAAGGGGGCCTATAGGGATGCTGGGGAGGGACTCTTCATTAGGGACTGTGGTGAGAGGACAAGGGGTAATGGGTTTAAACTTAAACAGGGGAGGTTTAGATTGGATCTGAGGAAGAAATTCTTTACTGTGAGGGTGGTGGGGCCCTGGAATGGGTTGCCCAGGGAGGTTGTGAATGCTTCATCCCTGGCGGCGTTCAAGGTGGGGTTGGACATAGCCTTGGATGGCATGGTTTAGTGGGAGGTGGGCATGGTTTAGTGGGAGGTGTGCATGGTTTAGTGGGAGGTGTCCCTGCCTATGGCAGGGGGGTTGGAACTCGATGATCTTGAGGTCCTTTCCAACCCTTACTATTCTATGATTCTATGATTTGAGTTGCATGTTGTAGGAATTACTATAGCAGGAACCACCTGAAACAATGGATGACAAGCCTTATAAGAAGCAATGCAAGTGCAAGTGAGCTGGCTTTGGGGCCCAGTAACTTCATGCAACACACCACCTCTCCTGTCCTGAGTGACCACCATAACAGATGGAAAACAGTCATGGACTAAATGAATTCAGTGGACATTTTGTGGACATTTCTGGACATTTTACAGGGGTGATCCATAGAATATCTGTGTATTGGATCAAAGGATGGGAAGAGAAGTAGTGGTTAACAAGGCTGTATTGGATAGTGTGGGACCTGAGCATGATGTAATGGTATGGAATAAGGGATGGAGACTGCACTGGTTTTGGCTGGGATAGATTTAATTTTCTTCTTAGTAGTTGGTAAGGGGCTATATGTTTTGGATTTGTGACCAAAACAGTGTTGATAATACAGGGATGTTTTAGTTATTGCTGAGCAGTGCTTGCACAGCATCAAGGCCTTTTCTGCCTCCCACACCTCCCTGCCAGCGAGTAGGCTGAGGGTGCACAAGAAATGGGGAGAGGACACAGCTGGGGCAGCTGACATCAACTAAGCAAAAGGATATTCCATATTGTGTGAATTCATGCTCAGCAATAAAACTAGGGGGGAAGGTTGGCAGGGGAGGCCTCTGCTCAGGGACTTGCTTGGCATTGGTCAGTTGGTGGTAAGCAGTTGTTTTCATTTGCATCACTTGAGTTTTATTTCTCTATATAATTTATTGTAATTATTATGTTATTTTATTTAATTTCATTAAATAATTTATTAAACTGTTATTATCTAAAGAGTTTTCTCACTTTTACTTTTCTGATTCTCTCCCTGCATCCCAGTGCTAGAGAGTAAGAGAGCAGCTCTGTAGTGCTTACTTGCTGGCTGGCATTAAACCACAACAGTATGTGTCTCTGTGTGTGTATGTGTGTTGGGGGGTTGCTTACACTGCAGTAGAACTGCTCTAGTTTAAAGACGAGGTTAGAGAATGAAATAATCATTTATGTGGGAAGGGGCCTCTGGAGATCTAGTCCAAAGCCCTGCTCAAAGTTGGACCAACCAGAGCAGATGTTGAGAGTCTTGTCCAGCTGCAGTTTAAATATCTCCAAGGATGGAGACATGACAACTTCCGTGTCCCTGTTCCAGTGTCTGACCACCCTCATGGGGAATTTTTTTCCTATTTATCTAATCAGAATTTCTACTGTTGCAATTTATGTCTACACCCTCCTATTAGTTGTAGGCAGCAAAAAGCTTTCCTGCAATCCTTCTTTTCTTAAGGCTGAACAAACCCGGTACTCTCAGTGTCTCCTTGTAGGTCATGTGCTTCAGCCCCCTAAACTATCTTGGTAGCCTTCCACTGTACCCACTCTTGTATGTCAATATATCTTTCTTCTCCTGGGGAGCCTGAAACAAGACACAGTACTCCAGATGCATTCACATGAGTGGCAAATAGAAGTCACTTCCTTCAACTTTGTCCTGGTTTAGTCTGGGATAGAGTTTTTATCTAGTATCTGGTGCAGTGCTGTGTTTTGGCTTTAGTCTGAGAACAACGCTGATAACACACCCATGATTTAGTTGTTGCACAGTAGCACTCACCCTGATCAAGGACTTTTCAGTCTCATGCTCTGCCAGTGAGGAGGGGCACAGGAAGCTGTGAGGAAGCAGAGACAGGACACCTGACCTAAACTAGCCAAAGGGGTATTCCATACCACAGAATGTCATGCTCGGTATATAAAGTGGGGCGACTTAGCCAGAAGGCGCCAATCGCTGCTCGAGGAAGGACTGGGTATTGGTCAGTGGATGATGAGCAACTGTATTATGTATCACTATTTCTTTTTATTGGTTGTTTTTTTTTCCCCTCCCTTTTAGTTTTATATCTCTTTTCCTGTTGTTTCCCTTTGCATTATCATTAGTAGCATTAGTATTATATTGTATTTTGTTTTAATTATTAAACTGTTCTTATTTCAACCCACAAGTTTTACTTTTTTTTTCCAATTCTCCTCCCCATCCTGCTGAGGGGAGAGTAAGTGAGTGTCTGCATGGTACTTGATTGCCAGCTGGTGTTAAGCCATGACGGTCCTTTTTGGTGCCCAACATGAGTCATGAAGGGTTGAGATAATGACAGACCTGACCAGAGTGTCTTAAAACAAATTTGTTACAAGCATTCACTGTATTGGTTTAATAGTTACTGGTCACAATGCTGATTTATTTGCTCTCGGATTTGTTGTGCTTGGTCTCAAAGTTGCGTTTTCTAATACCTTACTTGCAGTATTCATTTGCTGTTTTGGTGTTTATCGCCTTTGGTGCCTAAGTTAAGGTTCTCGTTTTGTTGTACTTTATAATAGTGGCTTGTGATATGATAGAATAGCTGTTCATGAAACTAATCTTGTATGTGTACTCAGCATTGCTATCACCTCTATACTTTGGGAGCCACGTAATGGGAACTATTAATAATTATACCTTTTGCCTTTTCTTCTTGGAGGGCCAACTTATGGAGGAGACATCCTCCCACGCCTTCCCCTTCCCCACCAGGCTATTTACAGTAGCATTTGAGAATTTTGAAAATTTTGAATATTTTTGGAATGTTGAATCCAGCATGGCCCTATTGCTAGAAACCAGTATGTTGCTGCAGGTCATTCAGGTCTTGTTTATGATTAAAAAACTATGTAAAAATACCACCCAGTGGTCTTCCCCGAGGCTGGATAGCTATGAGTGGCAGGGTGTGTGGGATAGTATGGGCAAGTACCTAGGCCAGTGGCACTTCCAGTGCTTTGGAACTTCACCCCTGAACAAATGCGAAATCCAGAAAAACTAGTAAAACATTTGAGAAACGTATGCTGTTGTCCCGGCAATTCCAGAGAGGCACAAATCACTGCATCATGCTGGAGCCTGGCCCATGCCTACCAAACCCTGCTCAACACTATTCATCACACTCAAGGGGAAAAGGTCTCTGGATCTGATGGCAAAGCAACAGACACTGCAGCTAAACCAAAGAACCAATCTGTGCTGTTATCAGTTGCCCCTATACAGAAGAAGAAATGGACACGAAACACAGCTAGTATAGTAAAAGAGGACAAAGCAGGGCCATTACAAGAAACAGAGGAAGAAGTAGAACCAGAGGTAACCTCTTGATCCCTGTCCCTGAGTAAGCTGTGGGCTACGTGAAAAGATTTCAGCCATCATCCTGGTGAGCATATTATCACCTGGCTGCTATGATGCTGGGAGCTAGCATACAGTATACAGCTAGGATACAGAGCTAGTAGCCTGGACTTAGAGGGTAGGGAAGCCAAGTATCTGAGATCACTTTCTATGGAATCAGGCATTCACAAGGTGGTTGGAAAAGGGAGACAAGTCCTCAGCCTCTGGAGACTACTCCTGTCAACCATGAAAGAAAGGTATCCCTTCAAGGAAAATGTTATATGTAGCTCATGGAAGCGGAGAGCAATGGAGAGATGTATCCAGTACCTTTAGGAATTAGTTGTGCTAGAGATGGTATCCTTTGGCCCAAATAACGCACAGTTACCCACAGACCCAGACAATTTTCCAATGACATGGAAAATCGACGGTGTTCAAGGTGGGGTTGGACATAGCCTTGGATGGCATGGTTTAGTGGGAGGTGTCCCTGCCCATGGCAGGGGGGTTGGAACTCGATGATCTTGAGGTCCTTTCCAACCCTAACTATTCTATGATTCTATGGTTCTATGAAATTGGTATGATGTACACCATCGTCATATGGCAATTCTTAGAGCAGGTTACACAGGAATGCTTCCAGGTGGGTTTTGAATGTCTCCAGAGACGGAGACTCCACAACCTCCCTGGGCAGCCTGTGCCAGAGCTCTCCCACCCTCAGTATAAAGAAATTCTTCCTCATGTTGAGGTGAAACTTCTTGTGTTTTAGTTTATGTCCACTGTGAGAAATGGTCTCTAGATAAATTTTTTTCTTGTAAAACCTCGGGGTAGACACAGCACTGAAGCAGCTATTTATTAACGTTTTTGCAAAAACGGGTGTCCTGGTGTCGTGGTTTAAGCCCAGCCGGTAACTAAGAACCACACAGCTCCTCGATCACTCCCCCCTCCTTCCTCCCCCTGCTCCCAGAGGGATGGGGAGAAGAGTGGAAAGAATGTAACTCCCACATGTTGAGATAAGAACAGTCCAGTAACTAAGGTATAACACAAAACCACTACTGCTACCACCAATAATAATGATGATAACGAGAGTAGACTTTGGCCTCTTCAGGAACCTGCTCAGTAAGGTTCCATGGGATATAGCACTAGAGGGCAGGGGGGCCCAAGACTGTTGGTTGATATTCAAGGATCACCTGCTGCAAGCTCAGGAGCGATACATCCCAACTAGAAGGAAGTGCTGCAGGAGGGCCAGGAGACCTTCTTGGATGGATAAGGACCTGCTGAGGAAAATTCGAAGGAAAAAAGAGGCTTATAAAAGGTGGAAGCAGGGAGAGGTGGCCTGGGAAGAATACAGGGATGTTGTCTGGGAACCTAGGGACCAGGTTAGGAAAGCTAAGGCCCACGTAGAATTAAACTTGGCTAGGGATGTTAAGGATAACAGGAAGGGATTGTATAGGTACATTACAAATAAAAGACAGGCTAGGGACAACACGGGCCCCCTCCAGAAGCTATCGGGAGAACTGGCTACCCTGTATTTGGAGAAGGCTGAGGTTCTTAATGACTTCTTTGCCTCAATCTTCACTGGCAAATGCTCTGACCATACTACCCAAGTCTTGGAAGGCTGACACAGGGACAGTGAGAATGAAGACCCTAGGCCCACTGTAGGAGAGGATCTGGTTCGAGACCACCTTAGGAACCTGAATGTATACAAGTCCATGGGACCGGATGAAATCCATCCGCGGGTCCTGAAGGAGCTGGCAAAGGAAGTTGCTAAGCCACTGTCCATCATATTTGAAAAATCATGGCAGTCAGGTGAAGTTCCCGATGACTGGAAAAAGGGAAATATAACCCCCATTTTCAAGAAGGGGAAAATGGATGAGCCAGGGAATTACAGACCAATCAGCCTCACCTCTGTGCCTGGCAAAATCTTGAAGCAGATTCTCCTGGAAGGCATGCTGAGGCACATGAAAACCAAAAAGGTGGTTGGTGACAGCCAGCATGGCTTCACTAAGGGGAAATCCTGCCTGACCAATCTGGTGACCTTCTATGATGGGGCTACGGAACTGATGGATAGGGTGTCGTGGTTTAAGCCTCTATAAACTCACACAGTCTCTCTCTCACTCACTCCTCTCTCTTTCTTCACCCAATCCCAGGGGGATGGGGAGGAGAATCGAAAGAATGCAACTCGCACAGGTTGAGATAAGAACAGTTTAGTAACTAAGGTATAACACAAACCACTACTGCTACCACCAATAATAATAATGATAAGGCAAATACAATGAAAGAATACAATAGCTCACCACCAATCCCAGCCCCAGCAAGCCGTGCACCCCCCACCGTGCATCCCCACCAGCTGCGAGCCCCCCCACTTCCTGGTCTCTGCCCTCCATTTTTACATCCTGGGCATGACGTGCTGTGGTATGGAATAACCTCTTTGGTCAGTTTGGGTCAGGTGTCCTGTCTCCTTCCTCCCGGCTTCCCCTCCTCCCTAGCAGAGCAGGAGACTCAGCAAGTCCTTGGCCAGCCTAAACATCACCAAGCAGTAACTGAAAACACTGGTGTTTTCAGCACTGTTCCCAGGCTGAAAATCAAAAACACAGTGCTGCACCAGCTACCAAGAAGGAGAAAAATGACTACTACTGCTGAACCCAGGACACAGGGGTAGAGCAGTTGATGTCATCTACCTGGACTTGTGCAAAGCGTTTGACACTGTCCCACATGACATCCTTGTCTCTAAGTTGGAGAGACATCAATTTGATAGGTGGACCACTCGGTGGATAAAGAACTGGCTGGATGGCCGCATGCAAAGAGTAGTGCTCAATGGCTCAATGTCCAGCTGGAGACCCGTAACGACTGGTGTCCCTCAGGGATCGGTGCTGGGACCGGTCTTGTTCAACATCTTTGTCAGTGACATGGACAGTGGGATTGAGTGTGCCCTCAGCAAGTTTGCCGATGACACCAAGCTGTGTGGTTCGGTTGATACATTGGAGGGAAGGAATGCCATCCAGAGGGACCTTGACACGCTTGTGAGGTGGGCAGATGCCTACCTGATGAAGTTTAACCATGCCAAGTGCAAGGTCCTACACCTGGGTCGGACCAATCCCAGGCACAGCTACAGGCTGAGCAGGGAAGAGATTCAGAGCAGCCCTGTGGAGAAGGACTTGGGGGTGTTGGTTGACAAGAAAATGAACATGATCTGCCAGTGTGCACTTGCAGCCCAGAAAGCCAACCGTATCCTGGGCTGCATCAAAAGGAGTGTGACCAGCAGGTCGAAGGAGGTGATCCTTCCCCTCTACTTTGCTCTCGTGAGACCTCACTTGGAGTATTGTGTGCATTTCTGGTGTCCTCAACATAAGAAGGACATGGAACTGTTGGAACAAGTCCAGAGGAGGGCCATGAAGGTGATCAGGGGACTGGAGCACCTCTCATATGAAGATAGGCTGAGAAAATTGGGGCTGTTCAGCCTGGAGAAGAGAAGGCTGTGTGGAGACCTCATAGCAGCCTTCCAATACCTGAAGGGGGCCTATAGGGATGCTGGGGAGGGACTCTTCATTAGGGACTGTGGTGAGAGGACAAGGGGTAACGGGTTCAAACTTAAACAGGGGAAGTTTAGTTTGGATATGAGGAAGAAATTCTTTACTGTGAGGGTGGTGAGGCCCTGGAATGTGTTGCTCAGGGAAGTTGTGAATGCTCCATCCCTGGCGGTGTTCAAGGTGGGGTTTCACATAGCCTTGGATGGCACGGTTTAGTGGGAGGTGTCCCTGCCCATGGCAGGGGGGTTGGAACTAGATGATCTTAAGGTCCTTTCCAACCCTGACTATTCTATGATTCCATGATTGTATGGTAAGAGAAATAACAAGGGAAGAGAATACAACCACTCACCATCTCCCGACTGATACCCACATTTTTCAATATGCCATTGCTTTTGTCTCACATATATATATATATGCACCTCCAGAAACCTAAAGAGAGGCAGATATCATTCCTTCTTCCATGGATCAATCCCCATAAAGCTGCTGAGTTCATGCAGTCCATGATGTCAGGTTCCATCTCTAGTAACAGTCTTTCAGGGCAGGAGAGACGTCGTGCTGTGTGTGATTGTTGCCTGCTGATGACGTTGCGGAACTTGTCTGGTCACTGCTGAGCTCGTCTGGTTTCATTCTTTGTTGGTATGATGGTCGAAGGGAAGTCATGGCCAGTCGCTGGTGACCTGAAGACATCCAGTTGGTGGGCTATGTAAGTGCTACACAGCAGGCAATAGCATATAATTGAGTTCATTGGCTGTTTTCCCCTAAAATCAAATCCCCTTGAGGTAGACATCAGACTTCCCCATCTTCCCGCATTACCCACCAAGTATGTCTGGGTCCCTGAGCAAAAGCAATCCCACAAGTGGGTTTGCCTTTACCTGAAGCAGGAATAACCTAGACTGTTTTCCCCAGCAAATTCTTTATGTGCACCACAGGAACTTTATCCCCTTCTACAGTATGTAAAAGTTCTGACTGGGCTGGGCAAGCCCTGTTGGCAGATCTTCTGGTGTTGACCAACCAGGTGGCCTTTGGTAAATGTGTATCCTAATGTTTGAAAGTCCCACCACCCATTGCTCTCAGTGTAGTTTTTAACAGCCCATTGTACCATTTGATTTTCCCAGAGGCTGGTGTATGGTAGGGAATGTGACTGATATACCCACTCAGTGCCATGCTCTTTGGATCAAATGTCTATAAGTTTGTTCCGGATATGAGTCCCATTGTCTGACTCACTTCTCTCTGGTGTGCCATGTCGCAACAAGACTTGTTTCTCAAGGCCCCGGACAGTGTTCCAGGCAGTGGCGTGGGGCACAGTGTATGTTTCCAGCTATCCGGTGGTTGTTTCCACCATGGTAAGCACATGGCACCTGCCTTGGTGCATTTGTGGGAGTGCAATATAGTCAATCTGCCAAGCCTCCAAGCCATAATTGTACTTCAGCCATCATCCTCCATACGAGAGGATTTAACCACTTGGCTTGCTTAATTGCAGCACATGTTTCACGGTCATGAATAACTTGAGCAGTAGTGTCCATTGTTAAGTCCACCCCTCAATCACGAGCCCATCTGTATGTTGTGTCTCTGCCCTGATGGCCTAAAATGTCATGGGCCCAGGGGGCCAAAAATAACCTCCCCTTTTGTGTCCAGTCTAAGTCCGTCTGAGCCACTTCAATCTTAGTTGCTTTATCCACATGTTGATTGTTCTGGTGTTCCTCAGTGTCCCAACTCTTGGGTACATGAGCATCTGCGTGGTGTACCTTCACCACCAGGTTCTGCACCCGGGCAGTGATATCTTGCCACAGTGTAGCAGCCCAGATGGGTTTACCTCTGTGTTGCCAGTTCCATTGCTGCAACCACCCCCACAGGACATTTGCCACTATCCATGAGTCAACATACAGATAAAGTACTGTCCACTTTGCTCGTTCAGCAATGTCCAAAGCCAGCTGGATGGCTTTCACCCCAGCAAAGTGACTGGATTCACCCTCTCCTTCAGCAGTTTCTGCAACTTGTCGTCGGGGTCTCCATACAGCTGCCTTCCGTCTCTGCTTTCCCACCATACGACAGGACCCATCAGTAAACAAGGCATATTGCTTATCAGATTCTGACAGTTTATTATATGGTGGGGCCTCTTCAGCAAGCATCACCTCCTCCTGTGGTGACATTCCAAAATCCTTGCCCTCTGGCCAGTCCATGATGACTTCTAGAATTCCTGAACAACTGGGATTTCCTATTTGAGGTCATTGTGTAATTAGTGCAGCCCATTTACTCCATGTTGCATGATGTTTAGAGGAGACCCTGCCTTTGAACATCCAGCCCAGCAGGGGCATCCAGGGTGCCAGAAGGAGCTTTTCTTCAGTGCCAATCACTTCCGAAGCAGCTCGAACCCCTTCATTGTCTGCCAGTATCTCTTTTTCAGTTGGGGTATAGCTGGCCTTGGATCTTCTGTATCCCCATCTCCAAAAGCCGAGGGGTCGACCTTGAGTCTCCCCTGGAGCTTTCTGCCAGAGGCTCCAGGTAGGACCATTCTCCCTGGCTGCAGCGTAGAGCACATTTTTTATATCTGGCCCGGTCTGGACTGGTCCAAGGGCTACTGCGTGAACTGTCTTTGTATTTGTTCAAAGTCTTGTTGTTGCTCAGGGCCTCATTTGAAATAATTCTTCTTCTGGGTCACATGATAGAGAGGGCTTACAATCCAGCTTTAATTTGGGATGTGCATTGTCTAGAACCCCACAGCGCCTAAGAAAGCTTGTGTTTTTTTCTTATTAGTTGGTGGAGACATTGCTGTTATCTTGCTGATCACATCTGTGGGGATCTGGTGACATCCGTCTTGCCGTTTTATTCCCCAACACTGAATCTCCTGTGCAGGTCCCTTGACCTTACTCCATTTTGTGGCAAAACCGGCTTTCAGCAGGATTTGGGTTATTTTCCTCCCTTTCTCAAAAACTTCTTCCACTCTATCACCCTACACGATAATGTCACCAATGTATTGCAGGTGTTGTGGAGCTTGCCCCTGTTCCAGTGCAGTCTGGATCAGTCCATGGCAGATGGTAGGGCTGTGTTTCCACCCCTGGTGCAGTCGGTTCTAAGTATACTGGACGCCCATCCAAGTAAAAGCAAACTGTGGCCTGCACTCTGCTGCCAAAGGGATTTAGAAAAATGCATTGGCATTATAAATTGTGGCATCCCAGTTGGCCGCCTTGGACTCCTGTTCATGGTGAAGTTCTAGCATGTCTGGTACAGCAGCAGTCAATGGTGTTGTGACTTCAGTCCAGCCACAGTAGTCTACTATCAGCCTCTACTCTCCGTTAGACTTTCGCACTGGCCATATGTGGCTATTAAAGGGTGAGCGCGTCCTGCTGATCACTCCTTTTCTCTCCAGTCTATGGATCAGCCTATGGATGGGAATCAGGGAGTCTCAGTTGGTACGTTATTGCCTCCAGTGCACTGTTGTAGTCACGATTGGCACTTGCTGTTCTTCGACCTTCAGCAACCCCACAACGGAAGGATCCTCTGAGAGACCAGGCAAGGTGGACAGCTGCTTCATTTCCTCCCTCTCCAAGGCAGCTATACCAAAAGCCCATCGGTACCCTTTTGGGTGCTTAAAATACCCTCTCCTGAGGCATTTGTCTATGCCAAGGGTGCATGGAGTCCTTGGACCAGTCACAATGGGGTGCTTTTGCCACTCCTTCCCAGTCAGGCTGATTTCAGCCTCCAGTACAGTCAACTTCTGGGATCCTCCTGTCACTCCAGAACTAGAAATGTGTTCCACCCCTTGATAGCTTGATGGATCAGGGTACACTGTGCACCAGTATCTACTAGAGCTTTATTCTTCTGTGGGACTGATGTGCCAGGCCATCTGATCCACACAGTCCAGTAAATCTAGTTGTCCCTTACCTCCACCTGGCTGGAGTCAGGGCCCCTCTAATAGTGGTCACTTAGGATTTGTAGAAAGGGATTAGTCTTCTTTATCACAGAAGCTGGAGTAAAATCAGCTCTTCCACTCCATCTGGGAACCTGCTCACCAGAGACTGAACCCTCAGCTTTCATGGGACCATCATCCTTGACCTTTGTTCTCCTCTTCAATTCACGTACCCTTTCCTCCAGAGCTGAGGTAGGTCTTCCATCTCACTTTCTCATGTCTTCTCCGTGATTCCACAGGTAAAACCATAGGGTGGCCCACAATGTGTACTTCCTATATCTTCTCTCTCGAGCAGTAAGATGCCTTCTGTTAGTAGCTGAGACGTGGGTTGGTACACATGGGGAACTGGATATATCGGATAGATTGTCTTTAAATTGTTTGAACTCCTGAGACAGTTTTTCCACAGCTGAAATGATGGAAGGGGTGAGATTGTCTTCGCACCCTCGGAGTTGGGGAGTCATTTCATCCACTGTTGGTGGTACTATGTCATTCCAGGTTATTGCTGCCAATGAGTTGGCATATGATGATGGTGCATTCCGTGTAAATTTCTGCCACATGGGTTGTGTACATTTGACTTCATCTGGATCTATGGGTGCATTCCCAGCATCCAGCCTTCTATACATCATCTCTACAATGGCTGATTCCCTCAGAGACTGGATGCCTTTCTCTAGCGTAGTCCACTTGGCCGAACAACTCAACATCGTCCTTGTACAGATGTAAACATTACTTAGCAACAACTGAAAACATCGGTGTTATCAACGTTGTTCCCAGGCTGAAAGTCAAAAACACAGCACTGCACCAGCTACTAAAAAGTAGAAAAATGACTGTGTCATGGGCTCAGCAGTAGCAGTCATTTTTCCCCATCCCCCCTCTTTCTTCCCACAGTCCTGGGGGGATGGGGAGGAGAATCAAAAGAATGCAACTCCCACAGGTTGAGATAAGAACAGTTTAGTAACTAAGGTATAAGACAAACCACTACTGCTACCACCAATAATAATGACAAGAGAAATACAAGGAAAGAATACAATCGCTCACCACCAATCCCAGCCCAACCAAGCAGTGCACCCCCACCCTTTCGGGTCTCTGCCCTTTGTTTTTACATCCTGGGCATGACATGCTGTGGTATGGAATACCTCTCTTTGGTCAGTTTGGGTCAGGTGTCCTGTCTCTGCTTCCTCCCGGCTTCCCCTCCTCCCAGGCAGAGCATGAGACTCAGAAAGTCCTTGGTCAGACCAAAACATTACCAAACAGTAACTGAAAACACTGGTGTTATCAGCGCTGTTCCCAGGCCCATTATTCCCAGGCTATGCTTATTGGCTTTAGTGTGCTTGTTTTATAAACCGTTGTGTCAGTGACAATATATAATGGTCTGTGGTGAAACACACAAAAATGGAAAAGTACTGTTTGGCATGGATTGTGGGAACATAAACTTGAAAATAAGGGAGCTAACACTGCTGTTAGCGAAAGGGAGTCTTAAACTGGTAAACATCTGTTCACATGCTGGCCACGTGTGCGCTGATGTTGCAACTAGCAATTTTCCACTCCAACCCAAAGGGGGATATAAGGACCTGTGAGGGGACGGACAGTTGAGAAGGCCAGATGCACGTCTTGATTTGGGGGATGCCCTGATGAGGGGCCTACCACCCCTCCAATCAGGCAACATGTTCCATCTCCTTTCCCTGCTTAGCGGTATCCCATGCAGCCAGGGGTCGGTATGCATATTTGTAACTTGCTTTGCATTAGTGTATATTTGCAACTTGCTTTGCATTAGTGTATATTTGCTTCACATTAATAATGCAATAAATAGACTAGAGCATTTGATTGTTCATATTGTGTTTGGAGTCTGTGGGTGTAAATGTGAAGGATTTCTGAGTTAGACTAGCTCCTGGGAAAGCTTTGAGATAGCTGAGGAATGTTGATGGGAAAGTTCTGGGAGTATTGTAGGCAAGATAAGAAGGAAGAGAGAAGCGAGAAGCAAGCAGCCAATCAAGGCAACCAGTGAGCAAGATATCCACCAATGAAGAAGTGAAGATACCCATGTGGGTGGTGCTAGCGAACCAATTGTATTAGCCGGTCATACACGCAGGTACTTCGGAAAGCCTATATCAACCCTGGACTATCAGATAATAAACGATTTCGTTTCAACACCAGAAACGGGGTCCGTGCCTTAGTCTCCACAGGTGTCTAGTCTTTGTACATGGAAATCCTACAAACCTGGAAAAACTGTGCATATTATACAGCTAGCGTGTGGTCATTTTGTGGCATACCCTGCCTGTCGGAAGAACAAGCAGAGAAGCTGGCGTTTTACAAGCATATGTGGAACAGCATAGGCTATTGTGAAGCAATGGCAAAGGAAGCAGCATATTGCTATGTGTGTACGGAGGAAGAGTATGGTGTAAGGTGGAAAAAAAAAAAGAAAAAAGGCCAAAAAATACATTCTGGGTGCTTGCTGCAGTTATTTTTCCCAACTAGACTTTTAAGCAAAATCTTCTCTATTTTTCTAGCTAACCTCCTAGTCTGTTCTGGTATCCGTTGTCTTTGCGAATGCTTCATCCCTGGCGGCGTTCAAGGTGGGGTTGGACATAGCCTTGGATGGTATGGTTTAGTGCATTCTGTGTAAATTTCTGTCACATGGAGCATGTACATTTGACTTCATCTGGATCTACGGATGTATTCCCGGCATCCGGCCTACAATAGATCATCTCTACAATGGCTGATTCCCTCAGAGATTGGATTCCTTTCTCTAGCATAGTACAGTTGGCCAAACGATTCATAACATCATCCTTGTAGGGAAACCTTTCCTTCACAGCTGCCAAGAGCCACCTCCAAAGGTTGAGGGACCATTTCTCTTTTGCACTTGCTTTGTCAATTCCCCCTTCCCTAGCAAGTGATCCCAGCTGCTTGGCTTTCCTACCTTCTAGTTCGTGACCGTCGGCCCCATTGTCCCAGCATTGGAACAACCAGGTGATGATGTGCTCCCCTGGTTGACGGGTGAAATCTTTTCACATATTCTGTAGCTCAGTTGAGGTCCGGGATCGAGAAGTCACCTCTTCTTCCTCTTCCTCTGATCCACATAATAATAATTCTTGTTCAGATGCTGTCCTGTGTATTAAGTGCATTGTTTCTTCATCTTTCTTCGCTGTACAGGTTGCTTTTTGTGCCTCCTGTTTGCTTTTTCCTTTGTGTACAGGGGCAACCATTATGGACAGGAATTGGTCCTCTGGTTTAGCTGCAGTGTTTATCACTGTGGTTGGAGTGGCTGCAGTATCTGTTGTCGGGGTTGGTGCAGCTGCTGTGCTTCGGGGTTGAGTAGCACCAACAGCTGTGCTTTCTGTTGCTCTCTGGGTTTGAGTAGCTACTGTACTTGTCGCTGGGTTTGGTGTAGTTGCTGTGCATGGAGATGGAGTAGCTGCATTTTCCGTTGTAGTCGGAATTGGAGTAGCTGCATTTTCTGCTGTAGGCAGAGTTTGAGTGGCTGCTGTACTTCTCACTGGGGTTGGTGTATCTGCTGTATTTGGAGTTGGAGTAGCTGCATTGTCTGTTGCTTTGCCATCAGATCCAGAGACATCTTTTTCCCTTTGAAGGTCCTGCTTTGTGTTGAACAGGGCTCTGTAGGCATAGTCGAAGCCCCAGCACACTGCCATGATTTGTCCCTCTCTGGTATGACCAGGATGACAACACACCTCATTTAAGTGTGCGGGGGATAAGGAACAACGCAACACAGATCAATGTGATCAAACGCTGAACAATTTATTGTGCGCAATCGTGCCTTTTATAGGAAAGTTTCAGAACAGTAGAACATTCGATAACACTTGATTGGTTAACTTCACTTAGCCGAGTGCTAGCAACAGTTTAATGATTGGTTAACTATTACAGCATATGTTTCAAGGTTACAGTTATCAGTTCTCTCCTGCACATCTCTCTCAGTAGCTTTCCGTGCTAACTTTCTCAAGGCTTCTGCACGTACATGAACTTTAGTAACCCCCAGGCGAGGCCTCAGTGCCTGTGGGTCACTACCTTACAATTGTCAAGCAGTTGTCTGGATTGCTCACATGCCCGTTCACAGCCAAATAGCTCTCCACATAAGTGTTTTACTAGTTTTTCTGGATTTTGCACTTGTTCACTGGTGAAGTTGCAAAGCACTGGAGGAGCCCACTGGCCTAGATACTTGCCCATACTATCCCACACACCGTGCCACTCATGACTGTCCAGCCTTGGGGAAAATCTCCTGGTCCTCCTATATTGTTGTCTAGCCCTAGACAAGACCCAAACCCGACTCTGCTTAACTTTCGAGATCAGAAAAAATGGTCATGGGTAAAACACACTGTATGTGTGCCAACATGGTGATCCCTATCACAGTCAGCAGGCAGGTCTCGAAGTTAGTCAAAGGCCATTCAAAACCTTCAGAACTCTCAAATGCTGCTGTAAATAGTCTGGTGGGGGTGCTGAATATGTAAGGGAATGTCTCCTTCATAGGCTGACCATGTGAGGAGTGAAAAAAAGATGTGTAATTGCTAAACACTTCCATTATATACCTCCCGAAGTATAGAGGTGATGACCACACTGGGAATGAAAGCCAGATTAGTTTCATAATCAATGAATCTATTATATTACAAGTCATTACCATGAAGTACAATGAAACAAGAAACTTAGCCCAGGCCCCTCAGACGATAAACACTAAAACAGCAAATACTGGCTGTAAGTAAGGTACAACATGCTGATACTCTGAGATCAAGAGCAACAGCTTTGAAAGCCAATAAATCAGCATTGTGATGAGTGACTATTAATCTGAAGCAATGAATGCTTATCACAAATACGATTAGACACACTCTGGTCAGGTCTGTCTTTATCTCAACCCTTTGTGCACCACATTGGGTGCCACAAAGAACTGTTGTGGTTTAAGCCCAGCTGGTAACTCAGACCCACACAGCTGCTCATTCACTCCCCCTCCACTTCCTCTCCCTACTCCCAGAGGGATGGGGAGGAGAATGGAAAGAATGTAACAACTCCCACATGTTGAGATAAGAACAGTCCAGTAACTAAGGTATAACACAAACCACTGCTGCTACCACCAATAATAATAATGATAAGGGAAATAACAAGGGAAGAGAATACAACCCCTCACCACCCGCTGACAGATTCCCAGCCCAATCCGAGCAGCGATCTAGCCCTTCCGGGTAACTGTCCCCAGTTTCTATACTGGGCATGACGTGCTGTGGTATGGAATACCCCTTTGGCTAGTTTGGGTCAGGTGTCCTGTCTCTGCTTCCTCCCAACTTCTTGTGCCCCTCCTCATTGGCAGAGCATGAGACTGAAAAGTCCTTGGTCAGAGTAAACATTACTTAGCAACTGCTAAAAATATCAGTGTTATCAGCATTGTTTCCAGGCTGAAAATCAAAAACACAGCACTGCACCAGCTACTAAGGAGAAAAATGACTGCTACTGCTGAACCCAGGACACCTGGCAAGTAGGCACACACAGCAAAGACATAACTTCGATTTATATTTCCTATCCCGTTCACAAGTTCCCTCCCTTGTTTCCCCATTGGTTGGGGACTCCAAGGTTTACAGCCTATCTGACGCATATAATCTAGGTGCTAACTGTCCCACCTCTGGTTACATCTCCCCTTACTCGATTTCGTACACCCCTTCCTCTTATTTATTTATTTATCTCATTTTAGGTTTCGATTTTATAACTCTCTGGCAGATATGATACCCCAACTTACTGTTTAACCTTCCTGCACCTGCTTAGTTTCATAGGTTTTAGAAAGATAGTATCCTTTTTAACTACGGAGTATGTCTTTCTCAGTTATGGAATCTCAAACCCTTTGTTTTGTTCCCTTAGTAACTTAGCCCCAGCCCCAGTATTGAAAAATCTTAATATTGCAAAGCCTTAATATTGATCTTAAAACTTGAATATTGTAAAGCCTTAATATTGCAAAGCCCCATCCCCAATTATGCAAAACCAACACTGTTTCTCTCACAGTTCCCCCTTTCTCTTATTTATACTATTGTTGCTTTTCGTACTTCTTTAAATATGTGTCCCATATGTTGCTTCCAGTCTGGATAACATAATTTCTCATTTTACTCCTGAAGATTAGTTATCCGAATCATTTTCACTTTTCTTTTATCTAAAGCATTTTATCAGAGTAGGGTGGTGTTCCCATGGGCATTTGTTTTCACGAAGTTGTTTACTGCTACTACAGTTAGAGAAGTAAAAATTGATATCACCATTCCTCTTCATTTTCCAAACCAGGATTCTCGCCATCCTGTCAATGAACTCTCTATTCTCAAATTTGCTGCCAATTCTTCTGCCAAGGTAATTAGGCCTTGTAAGGCTCTGATTATGGTTCCATCTGGTGTTGTATTAATTGGAATAAATGTGCAACACCTATTCCCTAGCATTATGCATACTTCTCCTGTTTCAGCTAATATATCTAAAACTATTCTGTTTTCCCATATCATCCTGCTGGTATCATTGAACTGTTTTGCGATTCCTTTTATTGCATCCCTGGTATGATTTATAAACCTCTGCTGATTATAATAAATATGATTTATCCAATCTGCGTTCTTATTGATTGTAAGCTACCAAAAAACACACAAAAAAAGATTCAAACTCTGTTGCTACTTGGTTCCCAGCTTTGTGTTCATCAGGAACTCCTTGAGGAACTCCAATTGAATCAATAAATTATTTTGTCAAAGGCTGTTCCTAAAATATTTCTCTTTATGCCCCGAGGAGTTTGTTTCCCTCTCAAATGCCAGGGTAAATGGAATTACCAATTGAACTATTGCACAGGTGCCCTTCCAATTCGGAGGAAGTGTAGACCTTAGAATTTTTTCCCCCACAGTACCCCCATAAGTCTGCTCTGGGAATTTTTATAGCTGAGTAGTTTCCTGCATTGTCCTCGGTCACATTTAGTAGATATGCACGTGTCTCTGATTCTCCTAGATACCTGGAAGCATTCGTACCTTGTTGTGAGAGACTAGCTGTATGGTTACTAGATGCTGAGGAGAAAGTAGGAGGCACCCTGATGTCCTTGTCCAGCAGAGAGGGAATAAGAGTGAGAGGGAGTTACAGGATTTGTTTCCCCAGGCAGCCTTCTCCTGGTACAGCGCAATTATGCACATCATTCCCTGTCGGTCTTAAGTCCATCCTAATGGAAAAGGGATTACCTGTGCTGTAGGTCATCCTGAAGCACATGTATAACAATGCTTCTATTTAAACTTTTCACTGTATATTTGACCTATTCTACCCAGGCATTTTTATCTCCATATCCTGTTTTTATTTCAAACATCTACTTCAATTCTTTAATTTCGGTTACCTTTGCTACCTTAGGATTATTTGGTGGAGTCCATGCCCCCACTGATGGAGGAACAGCAGGGTCCACAGGCTGGCCACATTCATTCCTTTTTGGCTCACAAACCACCGTTCTAGATCTAGCAATTAGATCCCCTCCTGTCACATGTGCCCCCAGGCCATGAACTTGGCTTACTTCCCCACCAGCACTTGCAATGGCAAGTGCTACAGGACCACACTCTAAATCCTACAGTCAGGTTCTACGTGACCTTTAAACATCATAATTTTACTTTTTAGAGATTTTTCCTAAGCACTGGATGAAATCCACCCATTAAAGGCAGTTGTAAACCAAACATCACTCCACCCAAGGCAAGGTGATTCTAAGTATGGTTGGAGATAATACCCTGGGCATAAGTATTTATCATAACTGTTTAACTTTCTTTGCTCTTTTAAATCTTCACACTCAAGTACTTGACAGGTGTCAAATAGGATAGTTTGTGGATTTTGTTCTTTAGTAATTTTTATCCACAATTTAACTGGATATCCTAGCATTCCTCTCATTTGGTCAAAATGAGCTTCCTGTTCCAAATTTTTCCTTTGAATTCCTAATAGATAAGAGTTCATTATCACTATGATTTTCCACATTTTCCCCAATACCTATGTTTTCAGCACAGCAAATACAAAATAATCTTATAAAGGTTCTCACAAAGTTTCAGAAGCAGGTGTGTATGCTTATTGTCTCTTTATCTTAATACATGTGGGGTTCTTAGTTGATTGTACTCACCACTGCCTGTCTCCAGGGATGTTGTGAATGCTCCATCCCTGGTGGCGTTCAAGGCCAGGTTGGACATAGCCTTGGATGGCATGGTTTAGTGGGAGGTGTCCCTGCCCATGGCAGGGGGGTTGGAACTAGATGATCTTAAGGTCCTTTCCAACCCTAACTATTCTATGATTCTATGATTCAGATGGGAGTTCCATTGGTCCTTTGATCCTAGTGTAATATGTCCAACCTTTTTCAGCAGTCCTCACAGCAGTTTCAGTGCTCAGCAGTATTTGAAACGTGCCCTCCCAGTCTGGTTGTAATTTTGAGTCCTTCCAGGTCTTGATCAGGACCTACTCTCCGGGTCAGATAGTATGAACCGTGAATTATAGCAGTGGAGTTGGGGCAAGCAGTCTTTTGTTTCTGAGGAAAGACAAGGAAGACAACAACCCCAGTATATAGTTCTTAAGAAAACCTTCCTTGGTTTCGAACTGCAGAACTTCATCAACCTCACCTATGTAAGGTAGTCCAAATGGCATTTCATAAGAGGATATCCCTAGGTCTTTTCTAGGTGAGGTTCGAATTACCTCTTTTATCCAAACAACTGGGTTTATCTTTTCCTCATCCTGTTCTGTTAATAGAGCTACTGAAACCAAAATCTGATCCCTGTAAGTTTTCATTTCTAACCCTAGTTGTACAATTAAATGTCTACCTAGAAATTTGCTTCCTGTTTCAGGACTGTATACAATTGTCCTTGAATTGTTTTGCTATTTAATTCAAGGTAGTGTCTTCAAAATTGGGAACTGAAACCCCCTCTCCCTTTACTCCTGAAACAGTTATCCTTTGGTTTAATAATTTCAGTGTGCCTGATTAAGTGTGTGATTACATGTGCACATGCATGCTATTAAGTGTATGGCTCCACATGTGTGTGATTATGTGTGCAAAGTGTGCTGTGCCTGCACAGGGCTGCTGGTGAGCAGTGTTTTCGGAGCTGTGGCTGGGGTACAGCCATCTAATCAGCTTGACTGCACAAATTCAAACAGCAAGTTGTGGAGCAGGCTTTTCTACTGCAGGGTCAAACAACTTTCCTGAAATACTCTAAGTGCTTTAGCTTTTTTCCCCCCTTCTCTTTCGTAAGATCAGTGAGAGAATTTACTGTTCCTGAAAGTGAGGGATTCAGACTGCTGGCTCGGCCTGGCTGCAGCAGAGGGAGGCACCGTGTAAGCCTCACACAGCCATCCCTTGCCAAAGCAGCTTGGATCTGACCTGGCATATGTACCCATCCCATGCCAGCCCTGGACATCCCCTCTGCCCAATGCATCCTGCCCTGGCACTCCTGTGCCAGCATGGTGCTGGCAGTGGTTCAGAGCTGGCCTCTTTCCAGAGAGGCTGTGTCAACTGCCCTTGTCACCATCACATGACTGTACAAACACAGCAGTGATCTGAGCATGGGTAGGCTCCTCTGAGCCCAGTGGCACTGCACCTACCATGGCTGCAGATGCTGCACCTCCTGCTCATCAGGATTTTCACGGGGTGGGCTATGAAGTATTTGGGGGGAATCATATGGAGGGGGTAAACTCTTTAGAGGATCCCATGCCTTAGGTTCCTCAGTATTTCCCTTAATTTTCGTTCTTTGTTTTTAAGGAGAACAAGTGAACTGCAGGGAGGAGTACAATTTCTACCTCCTGCTTCACTGTTGATCCTGACTCAAGTCTCCCAGGAGACCTCTTACAATTCTCACACTCCCAGCATACTGCATAATCAGACTCTTCTTGTGAGAAAGGTTCTTAACATAGAATCATAGAATAGTTAGGGTTGGAAAGGACCTTAAGATCATCTAGTTCCAGCCCCACTGCCATGGACAGGGACACCACACACTAAACCATGTCACCCAAGACTCCGTCCAACCTGGACTTAAACACTACCAGGGATGGAGCATTTACCACTTCTTTGGGCAACCCATTCCAGTGCCTCACCACCCTCACAGTAAAGAACTTCTTCCTTATATCTAACCTAAACTTGCCCTGTTTTAAGTTTGAATTCATTGCCCCTTGACATTTACATGCATACATATTTTACAGCTTGACATTCTTATGTTTCCTCAGCCCCATACTTTCGCCAAAAAGCAGCCAGTGGCTGAATAATTTCCTTTCTCCATATAAAACAACAGTATTGTATCATCTTTTTCCTATCTTTTCCTGTGTATAAGACATGTCTTTTCTATTTTTTAACATCCTCCCTAAGGGACTTTCTGGAGGAATATTATTCCTGGGATGATTCCTCTCATCCTTTCTCTTTTCCTTAGGCCTATTTTTCTTATTCCCCATTCTGTTTCCCGAGACTTCCTTTCAACAAGTCCTTACACTTTGTCATTCTCCAGCTGCATCCCTCACGGAATAACAGAAATGCGGATCCAGACTCCACACTCATTCCGTACTTATTTGTACATCTCAGACACACACACTCACTCAAATCTCTCAGTGTCCCAACCACCAAGGTAATACTTGAAGTCCAATTACTTACCTTGGTCCGTGAACAGAGTTGCCTGGTTGCTGCAGTGGTGCCTACTTTTTCCTCCGTCTCTTTTTCTGGTTTACTGGGTCTACCTTATAAAAATGGTCTCAGGATTTCAGTCAGTGGCTGCGGAACCCCCGTTGTCCCTGCATGAGGTCTTTGAAATCAACGAACGCATCTCCCAGTCCTTCGGTGGCAGAAGTCCCCTCAACAATGACTTGATCCCATATGAGCCCCCAAATTGTCTATGCACTAAGGAATGATCTCTCTCTCTCTCTTTGTGGATGTATATATATGTATATATATGAGATAACAGTGATGGTATATTGAAAATATGGGATCTGAGCATGACGTGAATGGTATGGAATAAGGGGTGGATACTGTCCTGGGTTCAGCAGTAGCAGTCATTTTTCTCCTCCTTAGTAGCTGGTGCAGTGCTGTGGTTTTGACTTTTGGCCTGGGAACGACGCTGATAACACCGATGTTTTTAGCTGCTGCTTAGTAATGTTTAGTCTGACCGAGGACTTTCTGAGCCTCATGCTCTGCCAGGGAGGAGGGGAAGACGGGAGGAAGCAGAGACAGAACACCTGACCCAAACTGACCAAAGAGGTATTCCATACCACAGCATGTCATGCCCAGTATATAAACTGGGGGAGTTACCCAGAAGGGCTAGATCATTGCTGGGTCGGGCTGGGTATCGGTTGGCGGGTGGTGAGCGGTTGTATTCTCTTCCCTTGTTATTTCCCTTATCATTATTATTATTGGTGGTAGCAGCAGTGGTTTGTGTTGTACCTTAGTTACTGGACTGTTCTTATCTCAACCTGTGGGAATTACATTCTTGCAATTCTCCTCCCCATACCTCCGGGAGGTGGGGGTGGAGGAAGGGAGTGCGTGAGCGAGGGTTGCGTGGCTGATTTGCCAACTGGGTTTAAACCATGACATCTTTTTTCCCCATTGGTTGGGGACTCCAAAGTTTACAGCCTATCTGACGCATATAATCTACGTGCTAACTGTCCTGCCTCTGGTTACATCTCCCTTTACTTGATTTCGTATGCCACTTCCTCTTATTTATTAATTTATTTCCTTTTATGGTTCGATTTCATAACTCTCCTGCAGACATGTGGTACCTCACCTTACTGTTTAACCTTCCTGCACCTATTTAGTTTCATAGGTTGTAAAAAGATAGTATTCTTTTTAATCGCAGAGTGTATTTTTCGTCTAGAGATGATATTGTCTTTAACAACAGAGTGTGTCTTTCTAAGTTATGGAATCTCAAACACTGTTTTGTTTCCTAGTAACTTAGCCCCAGCCTCACTACTGAAAAATCTTAATATTGCAAACCCTTAATATTGATCTTAAAGCTTTAATATTGTAAAGCCTTAATATTGCAACGCCACAATATTGCAAAGCCACATTCCCAATTATGCAAAAACAAGTTTCTCTCGCAGCCATGGCTCCTCATCCTGTCACCTGTAAATAGTCTGTCACCATCTTCCTGGCACCCACCTTTCAGATATTTATATGTATTAATGAGATTCCCTCTATTTCAGCTATTAACAGTAAGCGTCCTTCCGCTCAAGAGGGAGGATATAGAAGGTACACACCGTGGGGTGCAGAGTGGGAGGGCTGACCTTAGACCTGATCCTATAGTGATGAATTCTAATCCGTTTTTACAAGTAAGTGGAGAAATAAGTTATTAAAATTCTTCTGTCTTCTGCATACTTCATTATATTAATATTTCTCCTCAGTCTACAAGCTCAAATTGTTACTTTTATTTCTGAATCCGCTCCTTAAAATACTGGTTTTGCCTGAGGAATGCCAGTGTATTTCTGGATGAGTGCCAGGAGGTTTGCAACCAGAGAGAAGAATGTGCTATATCTGTAGCTGATGAAACAAAACTGTTCTTTTTCTTCCCCACTGAGATTGTCAGATGTCCTAAAGCCTTTTACTTTAGGAAACACTAGTTTTCAAATAGCCTTAGGCTTGAAACCTAATTTAGTATGGTATCAAGTCCCCTTTAGAGAGTGTTCTGAGCCTAAGCATCATCTAAGTGCTCTTACTCTATAAGCACTAAAGGAAACCTTTCCTGGAGCAATACAATTTAGTATGAATTTAGTATGGTTTGTTAAATTTTCATGATCAGTTTGGCTCATGTTAATTGCTAAACTAGCAGCTTAAGGGAGGCTGCTACTTTGGTGTTCAAGAAGCGCTGAAATACTGAAACTGGTACATAACATCTCCTTTTGCTTCACTGAAATTTCCCCTTATTGTTAAACACTGGTTCAGTTATGGCACCAATTTCAACATATGAAGTGCTGGTGTCACTGAATGTTCCAGAGTTTGAGGATTCCTGGATGAGAGAAACGCAACACAATAAAGAATCATAACTCGCTTATTAATACAGGGAAAATATAGAGGTAACAAAAGATACAGTAAAGGATATCTCTGATGTTTCGTTATCTTACCAACCCAAGGACCATGTAATGACAATCAGGAAACCAGCACTGAGAAACATCGCAGTGCAAGGTGGCAGGCTTAACCTTAGCGGGCGTCCCCCCCGGGAGGCAACGTTGACCTGGGTGGTATGAGGTTAGAATAATAGAATCATAGAATAGTTAGGGTTGGAAAGGACCTTAAGATCATCTAGTTCCAACCTCCCTGCCATGGGCAGAGGCACCACCCACTAAACCATGCCACCCAAGGCTCTGTCCAACCTGGCCTTGAACACCGCCAGGGATGGAGCATTCACAACTTCCCTGGGCAACCCATTCCAGTTCCTCACCACCCTTACAGTAAAGAACTTCTTCCTCATATCCAATCTAAACTTTCCCTGTTTAAGTTTTAACCCATTACACCTTGTCCTCTCACTACAGTCCCTAATGAAAGGACCTCAAGATCATCGAGTTCCAACCCCCCTGCCATGGGCAGGGACACCTCCCACTAAACCATGCCATCCAAGGCTATGTCCAACCCCACCTTGAATGCCGCCAGGGATGAAGCATCCACAACTTCCCTGGGCAACCCATTCCAGGGCCTCACCACCCTCACAGTAAAGAATTTCTTCCTCAGATCCAATCTAAACTTCCCCTGTTTAAGTTTAAACCCATTACCCCTTGTCCTCTCACCACAGTCCCTAATGAAGAGTCCCTCCCCAGCATCCCTATAGGCCCCCTTCAGGTATTGGAAGGCTGCTATGAGGTCTCCACGCAGCCTTCTCTTCTCCAGGCTGAACAGCCCCAACTTTCTCAGCCTATCTTCATAAGGGAGGTGTTCCAGTCCCCTGATCATCCTCATGGCCCTCCTCTGGACTCATTCCAATAGTTCCATGTCCTTTTTATGTTGAGGACACCAGAACTGCACACAGTACTCCAAGTGAGGTCTCATGAGAGCTGAGTAGAGGGGCAGGATCACTGCCTTCTACCTGCTGGCCACGCTCCTTTTGATGTAGCCCAGGATACAGTTGGCTTTCTGGGCTGCAAGCGCACACTGCTGGCTCATGTTCATTTTCTTGTCAACCAACACCCCCAAGTCCTTCTCCACAGGGCTGCTCTGAATCTCTTCCCTGCTCAGCCTGTAGCTGTGCCTGGGATTGGTCCAACCCAGGTGTAGGACCTTGCACTTGTCATGGTTAAACTTCATCAGGTTGGCATTAGCCCACCTCACAAGCGTGTCAAGGTCCCTCTGGATGGCATTCCTTCCCTCCAATGTATCAGCCGAACCACACAGCTTGGTGTCATCGGCAAACTTGCTGAGGGCACACTCAATCCCACTGTCCATGTCACTGACAAAGATGTTGAACAAGACCGGTCCCAACACTGATCCCTGAGGGACACCACTCGTTACTGGTCTCTAGCTGGACATTGAGCCATTGAGCATTACACTTTGCATGTGGCCATCCAGTCAGTTCTTTATCCACCGAGTGGTCCACCTATCAAATTGATGTCTCTCCAACTTAGAGACAAGGATGTCATGTGGGACAGTGTCAAACACTTTGCACAAGTCCAGGTAGATGACATCCACTGCTCTACCCCTGTCCATCAGTTCCGTAGCCCCTTCATAGAAGGCCACCAGATTGGTCAGGCAGGATTTCCCCTTAGTGAAGCCATGCTGGCTGTCCCCAAGCACCTTGTTGGTTTTCATGTGCCTCAGCATGCCTTCCAGGAGAATCCGCTCCAAGATTTTGCCAGGCACAGAGGTGAGGCTGACTGGTCTGTAGTTCCCCGGCTCATCCATTTTCCCCTTCTTGAAAATGGGGGTTATATTTCCCTTTTTCCAGTCATCGGGAACTTCACCTGGCTGCCATGATTTTTCATATATGATGAACAGTGGCTTAGCAACTTCATTTGCCTGCTCCTTCAGGACCCGCGGATGGATTTCATCAGGTCCCATGGACTTGTATACATTGAGGTTCCTAAGATGGTCTCGAACCAGATCCTCTCCTACAGTGGGCCCAGGGTCTTCATTCTCACAGTCCCTGTGTCTGCCTTCCAAGACTTGGGTGGTGTGGTCAGAGCATTTGCTGGTGAAGACTAACGGTTCTGCCTTTCCGCATTGCCTGAGGCTCATGCTTTTATACTAACAAAAATGCACACTCATTCTGATGTAGGGGGCCAGCCTACATCAGAAGAAGTGGCCAGCTATATCTAGAAAGGTCTCCAAGGTTCAGGACTTTTCCAGGGAGGAGCCAAATCGGGACCTTCCTGGGAGGAGCTACTGTGGACAAACAGTACTTTTCTATTTTTGTGTGTTCCACCACAGACCATTATCTAGTGTCACTGACACATTGAAGCATTTTAAATTATGATGATTAACATTTTTTATTTTGCTGCAAATAAGGCTGTGAAAGCACAGAGCATCTACAGTGATCTTACCTGTAGTATGGTAAAAACAAGGATGGGGAGGAAAGTGATGTTTTGGCAGCACTATCACCTCTTCCTGAATATTAGAAAGTTATGTTGTTTGCTAGTGAAAATTGTGTAGTCTATCTATTCTTTTGGAAGTTGAGTCATTGAACAACTTTATAATATTGGCATACGCAGAGTTAAAGTATTTCTTTTGATTAAATAATGAATTAATTTGACAGTACTGCATGTGATTACATGCACATAAGTATATATATAAAGAGATTATATAAATAAAATAATGAGCTATGCTGCTTGAAAATAATCCCTCCTAAACCATCATCTTTTTCCAGATTTGTATTATGGTGGAGAAGCTTTCTCTGTAGAGCAGCCACAGTCCTTTACTTGTCCTTATTGTGGAAAGATGGGCTATACGGAAACATCTCTTCAAGAACACGTTGCTTCTGAACACACAGAAACATCAACAGAGGTGGTAAGCTGCTTCAGCTCTGTTTTTCAATTGCAATGAAAGTATATGAACATTTTGAGAAAATTAGTTGGTTGGGTTTTTTTGTGTGTTCATTTAAATGCTGTACTAGGAAGGTATGTACCATACGTACATACACACCATGATGGTGTTTTCCCTCTTGACTCCTTGATCTACTAAGTCCCCAGCTCAATGATACTACATCTGCCTACAGCATCACCTTTACCTCTCTACAGACATCCTCTCAGCAGTCTGAGTCAAGGTCATGCAGCTGAGTCCTTGGATCCTTGGTATGCAGGCCACTAAATCCTGATGTTACAGAGAGGGTTAAGCCCTTGTAAAAATAAATAGTTTTTAAATATATTGGTTTTTTATAAAGCAGTCCTTGCTTTTTCCCTTTACCCTGCCACTTGATTTCTCTGATGATTTCAACAGTAGAGATTGGTGCAGAGCAATTACGGAACAGTTGTTTTTCTTCCGTTTTTGTCAGCAAGTGTTCTGATTGCCTCAAGTTTTTATATCTAGATGTTACTGTTGCTTTTGCCAGAAAGTCAGAAATTTTTCTGAAATATGAGGTGACTTCTTTGCTATGTAAATGATAAAATAATAAATAACTTGGATTTTGATACTATTAGGAATGGTTTCTTCTCAGCTTTCATTTCAGTGCTGAGAAACGTGCTGGTGCTACTTAGGGTTTGGACTACCTTCTTTTTAGAAAAGTGTAGCCCTGTTTTTAGATTTCCCTTTATGGTGTAGGGGTATGGTTTGTATTTATTTTTAAAGCCCACTTAACTAATTCAACAGTTATGTGTGTTAGCAAACCAAGGTTAAATTGTTGACCAAGAAATTTAGGTATCTTTCCAGCAGTGGGTGATATATTCATGTTTGTGTGTGAATACTGTTTATGCCTGAGGAATGTATAATTATAGAAGGACATTCAGGGAACTGTTGTCTATTTCTTTTTTTTTGGAGATTCCCATAAAAACGTGCATGCTTGAGGAAAATTATTAAAATCTTAATAAGTTGTGGGGAAATGACTTGTGATTTTGAACTTGTTCGTTCTGACCTCTAAGCTGTCTTCACTTTTTGAGAAATTATGTGGGAGGAGAATCTCTCTCCTTAGAGCCTACTAAGGGCCTTATGTGAAGGAACAGTAGAGGAAGTAAGATTAGCCAATCCATTCTGAGACTCAAAGGTGTCTTAGTCTTTCATAAGAACATATAAACTATTGGCATATATTTCTTTATTTTTAGAACTAAAACCTCAGTAATTATTTTTTCTCCATTAAATGATCAAGGATAATGATCAGCAATACAGGGCAAGTGTGGACAGACATGGCTGGCATTATGATGATTATTAATGTTGCCATTGCGTTTCAGTAGAGCGGAGTGATTAACAAATTAAACACAGCATTCAGAAGTTTTTTAGGGTTGCAGCTGTACAAACTGTAAGAAATGCCATCAGATATCATAGAATCATAGAATAGTTAGGGTTGGAAAGGACCTTAAGATCATCTAGTACCAACCCCCCTGCCATGGGCAGGGACACCTCCCACTAAACCATGCCACCCAAGGCTCTGTCCAACCTGACCTTGAACACCGCCAGGGATGGAGCATTCACAACTTTCTTGGGCAACCTGTTCCAGTGCCTCATTGCCCTCACAGTAAAGAACTTCTTCCTTATATATAACCTAAACTTACTCTGTTTAAGTTTGAACCCATTACCCCTTGTCCTATCAATACAGTACCTAATATTTGAATTAATTTTCAGAATGAAGAAAGCAGTTTTCTGCTACTCAATTACACTTAGATTCATTCTGTTCTTACTAAGGCAGCAACTAGTCTGAAGTGAACGGACCAGGTGGAGTGGGTCATCTTTGGCTGGCAGCCAGGTGCCCACCAAGCTGCTCTATCTCACCTCTCTCCCTAGCAACAGGATGGGTAGAAAATATGGTGAAAAGCTCATGGATCAAGATAAGGACAGTGACATTACTTAGCCATTACTGTCATGGGCAAACCAGACTTGACTTGGGGAAATTAGTTTAATTTATTGTCAATTAAACAGAATAGAACAATGAGAAATAATAATAAATCTAAAACCACCTTCTCCCATCCCTCCCTTCTTCCCAGGCTCAACTTCACTCCCAACTCTTTTACCTCCTTTTCCCTCACTGAGGGGTATGGGGAATGGGGGTTGCAGCCAGTACAGCAGATATTGTCTCTGTGGCTCCTTCCATCTCATATTCTTCCCCTGCTTTAGCATGGAGTCCCTCCCACTGATACATACTTCATGAACTGCTCCAACATGGGTCCCACAGGCTGCAGTTCTTCAGGAATAGACTGCTCCTGCATGGATCCCCCACAGAGTCACAAGTCCTGCCAGAAAAATCTGCTCCTGTGTGGGTTCCTCTCCGTGGGCTGCAACTTCCTTCAGGGCACATCCACCTCCTCTGGCGTGGAGCCCTCTACAGACCACAGTAGCTGAGCTTGGTTCTCTCACATTTCCTCACTCCTCTCTCACAGCTACTGCTGTACAGCTTTTTTTTACCCTTTCTTAAATATGTCATCACAGACATGCTATCACCATCACTGATTGGCTCAGCTTTGGCCAGGGGTGGGGCTGCCTTGGAGCTGATTGGAACTAGCTCTGTGGGCCATGGGGGCAGCTTCTGGTGTCTTCTAAAGCCCAAAAAGTCTTTAACATGTACAGCAAAAAAGGGAGCATGGCACAGGTCAGATAAATTAATATTAAGAACAGATAAGTTAATATCGTGGTCAGCAACAGTTAAACATATAATAATGATATGTTCCCTCTAATACGCTCTGGTCAAATCTGTCATTATCTCAAACACTGAGTCCCACATTGGGTGCCAGAAATGTTAGTTGTGATTTAATCTCATCTGGCAACTAAGCGTGACACAACTGCTTGCTCACTTCCCCCCTGCCCCTACTAGGATGGGGGAGGGGAGAATAAGGGTGAAAGTGCAAAAAATTGTGGGTTAAGATAAAGACAGTTTAATAGGTAAAGCAAAAGCTGCCTATGCAAGAAAAGCAAAATAAGGAAATCATTCACTCCTTCCCATTGGCAGGCAGATGTTTAGCTATCTCCAGGGAAAAAAGGGCTCCGTCATGCATAATGGTTAATTAGGAAGACAAACAACTTAACTCTGAACACCACCCCTTCTTAATTCTCTATGGTTTTTATTCCTGAACACAATTGCATATCAAAGAATCATAGAATGGTTTGGGTTGGAAGGGACCATAAATATCATGTAGTTTCAACCCCCTACCACAGGCAGGGACACCTTCCACTAGACCAGGTTGCTCCAAGTCCCATCCAAACTGGCCTTGGACACTGCCAGGGATGGGGCAGCCACAGCTTCTCTGGGCACCCTGTGCCAATGCCTTACCACCCTCATAATGAAGAATTTTTTTCCTAATGTCTAATTTAAATCTGCCCTCTTTCAGCTTAAAGCCATTTCTCTTGTCCTATCACTACATGCCCTTGTAAAAAGTCCCTCTCCAGATTTCTTGTAAGCACCCTTTAGGTATTGGAAAGCTGCTATAAGGTGTCCCCAGATCTTTCTCTTCTCCAGGCTGAATAAGCCCAACTCTCTCAGCCTGCCTTCATAAGAGAAGTGCTCCAGCCCTCTAATTATCTTTGTGGCCCTCCACTGGACTTGCTCTGACAGGTTTACGTGCTTCTCACATTAGGGGCCCCAGAGCTGAATGCAGTCCCACAGGTGGGGTCTCACGGAGAGCAGAGCGGAGCGGGAGAATCTCCTCCCTTGACCTGCTGATCACGCTCCTTTTGATGCACCCCAGCATACAGTTGGCTTTCTGGCTGGGTCCTGTTGAGCTTCTTGTCAACCAACACCCCCTAAGTCCTTCTCCTCAGATCTGCTCTCAGTCCATTTTCTGCCCAGCCTGTATTTGTGCTTGGGATTGCCCAGACCCAGGTGCAGGACCTTGCAGTTGGTCTTGTTGGAGTTCATGAGTTTTGCACAGGCCCACCTTTTGAGCCTGTCCAGGTCCCTCTGAACGGTATCCCTTCCCTCCAGGGTGTTGACGGCACCACACAGCTTGGTGTCATTGGCAAACTTCCTGAAGGTGCGTCAGTCCCACTGTCCTTGTCGACAACAATGATATTGAACAGTGCCAGTCCCAATACCAAACCCTGAGGAATGCCAGTCGTCACTGATCTCCACTTGGACCTTGAGCCATTGATCACAACTCTTAGAGTGCAACCATCCAGCCAAATCCTTCCACAGAGTGCTCCATCCATCAGATCCATGCCTCTCCAATTTAGACACAAGGATGTCATTCAGGACAGTGTCAAATCATAGACTCATAGAATCATAGAATAGTTAGGGTTGGAAAGGACTTTAAGATCATCTAGTTCCAATCCCCCTGCCATGGGCAGGGACACCTCCCACTAAACCATGCCATCCAAGGCTAAGTCCAACCCCGCCTTGAACACCACCAGGGATGGAGCATTCACAACTTCCCTGGGCAACCCACTCCTATGCCTCACCACCCTTACAGTAAAGAATTTCTTCCTCAGATCCAATCTAAACTTCCCCTGTTTAAGTTTGAACCCATTATCCCTTGTCCTATCACTACAGTCCCTAATGAAGAGCCCCTCCCCAGCATCCCTATAGGCCCCCTTCAGATACTGGAAGGCTGCTATGAGGTCTCCACGCAGCCTTCTCTTCTGCAGGCTGAACAGCCCCAACTTTCTCAGCCTGTCTTCATACGGGAGGTGCTCCAGTCCCCTGATCATCCTCGTGGCCCTTCTTTAGACTCGTTCCAACAGTTCCATGTCCTTTTTATGTTGAAGACACCAGAAATGCACACAATACTCCAAGTGAGGTCTCACGAGAGCAGAGTAGAGGGGCAGGAGCACTGCCTTCGACCTGCTGGTCACGCTCCTTTTGATGCAGCCCAGGATACGGTTGGCTTTCTGGGCTGCAAGCGCACACTGCTGGCTCATGTTCATTTTCTTGTCAACCAACACCCCCAAGTCCTTCTCTGCAGGGCTGCTCTGAATCTCTTCCCTGCTCAGCCTGTAGCTGTGCCTGGGATTGACCCAACACAGGTGTAGGACCTTGCACTTGTCATGGTTAAACTTCATCAGGTTGGCATCAGCCCACCTCACAAGCATGTCAAGGTCCCTCTGGATGGCATTCCTTCCCTGGCCAGCCAGCCAGTTCTTTATCCACCGAGTGGTCTACCTATCAAATTGATGTCTCTCCAACTTAGAGACAAGGATGTCATGTGGGACAGTGTCAGACGCTTTGCACAAGTCCAGGTAGATGACATCCACTGCTCTACCCCTGTCCATCAGTTCCGTAGCCCCCTCATAGAAGGCCACCAGATTGGTCAGGCAGGATTTCCCCTTAGTGAAGCCATGCTGGCTGTCACCAAGCACCTTGTTGGTTTTCATGTGCCTCAGCATGCCTTCCAGGAGAATCTGCTCCAAGATTTTGCCAGGCACAGAGGTGAGACTGACTGGTCTGTAGTTCCCCGGCTCATCCATTTTCCCCTTCTTGAAAATGGGGGTTATATTTCCCTTTTTCCAGTCGTCAGGAACTTCACCTGACTGCCATGATTTTTCAAATATGATGGACAGTGGCTTAGCAACTTCATTTGCCAGCTCCTTCAGGACCCGCGGATGGATTTCATCAGGTCCCATGGACTTGTGTACGTTCAGGTCCTTTTCTGACTGGAAAAGGGAAATATAACCCCCATTTTTAGAAAGGTGTCCTGGGTTCATCTATAGCAGTCATTTTTCTCCTTCTTAGTAGCTGGTTCAGTGCTGTGTTTTCAACTTCAGCCTGAGAACAATGCTGATAACACACTGATGGTTTTAGTTCTTGCTAAGTTATGTTTACTCTGACCAAGGACTCTCATGCTGTGCCTGTGAGGAGGGGCACAGGAAGCCCAGAGGAAGCAGTGACAGGACACCTGTCCCAAACTAACCAAAGAGGCATTCCATACTACAGCACGTCATGCCCAGTATAGAAACTGGGGGGAGTTACCTGGAAGGCCCAGATCACTGCTCGGGTCAGGCTGGGTATCGGTCGGCAGGTGCTGAGCAATTGTATTGGGCATCACTTGTGGGTTTTTTGTTGTTTTGTTTTTTTTTTTCTTAGTTTTATATTCTCTCCTCTCATTATTTCCCTTAGTAGTAGTAGTAATATACTGTACTTTACTTATTGGACTGTTCTTATCTCAACCTGCATCTTTTATACTCTTTTGATTCTCTTTCCCATCCCACCCGGGGAGGGGGGAAGGGGGGGGGTTGAGAGAGAGGCTGCGTGGTGCTTTGTTGCTAGATGGGTCTAAATCACGATACACAGGTTTCCTGCTTGCCAGATAGTCCCGCTTGATGCCCACTAGAAAACACATACGCACTCATGCACTCATCCCACAAGCACTCCACATTTGCATGTTCCCTTAGGGCGTACTAGCACATACTCTTGCCTACTTCATACTCCTGCCCAGACTCAAGACTCCTCCCTACTTATTGGCTAGTTCAGCTTGAAGTTTGATAGCCAATACACATGCACACCAGGTTTGGGCAAGATGCAGCTACCCACCTTCTCTCCCTTTACCCTAGCAGCTCTCACCAGGCACCACATGAGCTGTGACTGGTGGTCCTACTCCAGCCAGTACTGGGCACCTCACTCATGCTGCCTCTCCCCAGCTATTTTTTGCAACACACACTATTCTTGCCTCAGTGGCTGGAGGCAGAGACCACGACTTGCTCCAGTAGCTGATGTTAAGACTTCACTCATTCCAGTAGCTGACACCACAGGCCAGGGGTGCTGGCACCCCTGGTCTGACTGGAGTAGCTGGCACCAAATCCACTCATGACAGCCCCCCCAGTAGTGAGCACTCCAAGCACAAAGTTTGTAGTACCTGCCCTAGGTCTAGAGAGCTGTGGCCCCTCCAGCTACTGATGCTGGGACCCTCACTTGTTCCAGTAGCTGACACCACAGAGGCACCTACAGCCCCAGACTGACTCTAATAGCTGGCACCAAATTTCATTCACACATACACAGGTCTCACCAGTTGCTGGCACTTAGTCCTTGCAGCACACATACACATGGGATAGAGAGTGAGATTATGCAGATAGATTGCTAAGATTTAATAAGAAGATATAAGAAGACAGGACAGACTGTGATGAACAGGCTCAGGGCTCAGCCAGACAAACATACTGACCAGCTCTGTTTTACATGTGACCTGACCACTTTATACCCCTTTCTGTCTACCCTCCCCTTTGTTCCTCCCTGCTCTCCCTCACCCCTGCATGTCTCTTCATCAGTTTGCATGGTTCATTTGATTCCCTCATCCCTCCCGGTCTGGTGTCCAGGGTCTCCCCTCTAGTTTACAGTCTTATCAGTTGCAAAGTCCAGGTTGATCTCCCTGGAAGAGTAGTTAAGACCTAACATACTGTGTGGAAGTATCTCCTTTCTGGCTTATTAACCTGTGATCTGTCAAATTTTAAGGCTGCCCTGCAAAACTGTTGCAAAGGACTTTTAAGGCACACTTCTCTCAGGTGGATGCAAAGTCATTGGGAGGAAAAATAAAAAATAATAAATGAAGGTTGCTATGGCAGTAAGTGTCCCTAGAATTTTTAAAATATGTGTTTAGGCTTAAGGAAAAACCAAAGCTATAATGCTATCTCCCAAAATTCTTAGTAAGAATAAGGAGTTTCTCTTCACTGCCAAATCTCTACTTGAATGTTACTTCAGAGGGTGGTCTCAGTGGTGATACTTTAATGAATATTCATATCTGGTTTCATTCTCCTTATCACACTTCTCTGGTGAGATGAATGAGAAGTTGCTTGAGGATTCAAAGAACAGTAAATAAGCTTGATAATGTCATATGTAGGTACGTACAAGCAGGAATCCTGTGTAACCAGACCGAAACACTGCAGATAGGATTTGCAAATTTTACGTTTTGTTTTCACGATATTATGAAAAGCATAATTACAAGGTAAAGTGTCTCTTAAAAAGATACTAAAATTAACAGCTGCATTTGAACACATTTACTGTTTTAAACCTGTGGCTGTTTAGATATAGGATTAGAATGTGATATTTAAAGTCAAGTGATCAACTCTGAATTATGTGTTTAGTGATCTATGTAAAGTTGGTTGTGTTTGTTTTTTTTTCTCACTTTGTTGTTTCAGATCTGTCCAATATGTGCAGCATTACCTGGAGGGGATCCTAATCATGTCACAGATGACTTTGCAGCTCATCTTACACTGGAACACAGAGCTCCTAGAGATTTAATATCCTTTCTTAAGTTAAGGGAAAAGGGATACTGTTTCTTATGTTAGCTGTAACTACTTATTTTGACTTATGTAGTCAAGTAGCTATATCAGTTTTGCTTATTTTTTAGAATTGGTGTTTAGTTATAGGAGAACTGTATATCTGAATTTTTTATATGTATATATATTTATAGCTATCAGACTGTGAATGGGCTTTAGGTGTAGCTTGGAAATGTGGGTGTGTGGTTTTATTTCTGATAGCAAAACCTTTTAAAGATGTCTTTGATGCTGCTTCTTTCTGCACTGCAGTTATTACCCTTCTTGGTCATCAGTTCTGATACCATTTTGCATATGGGAAAGCAGCAATCCAGATGCAGTAGTGTATTATAGATAATTACAAGACTAAAAGCAGTAAATTTCACTAAAAAGCAAATGTGTTAGAGAATGCTTTGAGCTTTGAAATTGAGTGGGTTTGTTTAGTTTTATCACCATATTTCAGTGGGGTAGTTCCAGCCTGTTATTTATTGTCTTTTTTTAAGATATAACTAGAAGAGACATCAGGAGACTTCCTAGGAATTAGGGCTGTCTTTCAGGTATATGCAGATTGTAGTGATATAACTACTCTCGATGACTGAAGAGCTCAAACTGTCAGTTTCTTTGCACTTTTAAGTACAATTTTCTTTTATGTCACTTGGTGTTAGGAATAGTAATGTTGCTTGTGTTTTTGCTATACAATACCTACAACATAATTTTAGAACGTACTCTTACTCCATGGAAGTACAAGCCATCATCAAAAACTCTCGTTAAGTGATCTCTATAAATTATTTATCTTTCTGTAGCTCATTAAAAAAAATACACTACTAGTGTAATTTAATAGTGCCTTTTTTGTTCAGGGCTTCTTAAAAGAAAAAAAAAAAGGCCTAACAACTCAAGTTCATTATATTTATGAACAGCAACATTATAGGAAGTGGTTTCACTTTGGTTGTGATCTGTATTTACATTTAAATTTGTTATCATTTAAATAGTCCCAATTACACAGTTATCATAATTTCCTATTAAAGTGAATGAGGTGTTGGATTAGAATTCATGCTTCTGGAGCTTTTTCTCCCTCTCTCACATCAGTGATATCAGATAACTTAATTGGGAAATGTATGTTTATTACTAGCTATGTAAGAGCTAGAGAAATCAAAATAATCATTTCAGTTACTGAGTAAGGCCACAGTGTCAGTCATCACGACACTGATGGGGGGGGAGCTTTATAAATTGGACCATGTTTAAATAATTATAGAAAATGCATGTGGAAGTTTCTGTACAGCACTGCTTTATCAGTCAGTGTTGCCAAGTCCATAAAACTTGACTGAGAAAATTTTTCTGGACTAACTGTTCGATGTTAGGTGCTATTTCATGTCTTCTGACAGCTAAGACTAAAAGGAAGAAAAGGGGGGAAAGATTTCCCCCCATGCAATTGCTAGCAGTTTAGGAAAAGATATTGTCTTCTATGTAGTAGTTAGAAGGGTTTTAAAGCTGTTTTAAATGGCTGCACTTATTTATCTTGAAGAATCCTGTGCAACCACTGCAAAATATCACCTTTATCCCTGGAGACTCTGAACAGCTGTATAAATTCCAGTTTTTTTCTTAAACAATTTTCAACTCTTTTACTGATTAAAACATGATTTTTGTCTTGACCATATAAATGGTTCTAGCTTGGTTGCTTTCAGTATGTTTGCAATGAGTTAAGAGTTCCCAATGCTTTTTTACCCCCAGCATAGTTGGGTGATATACTCAATATACATGATATACATCAATATACTCTAAACTAGTATTTAAATAATGTTGTCTTAAAAACACTTTGAAAGGTGCAGTGAGCAAGCTACTAAGATCCTTTTCTAAATGAGATCAAGGCTGTAATTTTTCAAAGGATTTATGTTAAGCATGTTTTAGTTATCTTATTTCCCAAGTTTACTTAAAAAAAAAAAATAAAAATCCCAGAATGGGGGCATTTTTCTGTCAGATGTAGCTATGGAAAGCTTCCCAAACTGCATGAGAGCAGTAGTCAATATTAGTGCCAACGTTCTGTCACTACCATTATCCAGTATCAACAGGTTCAAAGCAGGAACAAACCAATCTGTGTTAGACAACTATATTCTGTCCCAAGGGAGATTCCCCTCCCCAAACCCTGCAATTGAAAGGTTTTATGCTCTATAGCATAATAGATTTGAAAGAGTCAGCTCTTCCTGAAAATATTTATTATAGTAACTGGATATTCTTACTTGCCAAAAGAAGTCTAATAGTTTTCCAGTCTTAAATTTTTCAACTCATGAGGAAATGAATTCTACACCATAATCGTACATTATGGGATAAGTTGGGCACCGGTCTGATACAAGTAATAGATTTTATATAAGTGATAAACATGCTATTATTGAAAATAAGAAAATTTGAGATAAGGTGAGCTAAAGGTACTAATTTAGAAATTTGAAAAATCAAATATGTCCAAGTACATTATTTCCTAGCTCAGTAGTTAATTCCACTAGTGTTTCTTAAGATAAAAGGAAGCTTTAGTTAGACTGTCTTAGGAGAACTCATGTTAGCACTGTTTTGGGAAAGGTAATATTTAAATTACTTGCTGATAGTCTCTTAGTATGTATGAAAAAGCTTATATTTCAAGTCATAACTTTTATAGACATTTCCTAACAAACACAGGAAATAAAGAAAGTGAAAGAGCTTGTTTTCATAATTGGAGCAAATTGAATTTGTATGGAGAAAGTGAGGGAAGATGAAGTAAAGGGGTATGAGAGAAGTGCTGAATTCTCTGTTGACCTGCAATTCCTTGAAGAGTGGAGTGGGTGAAATTCCTTGGATAAAAGTATAAAATGCAATAATTACTGTGTGCTTTTGGTAAGACTGGCAATAAAACTTTGTAGATTATTTTCAGTATTGAAATACCCTTTTTTCCCAATTTTGATGTTAAAATCCTTATGTTTATTGAGTAATGTGTTTTGCTGAATATGCATCATCAGTTTAAATTACTTAGTAGAAAACTGTTCCAGAATGCAGGAAATCCATCCTGACGATTTTTAGATATGATAAAAAGTCTGGGAAAAATGAATTTGGTGCAAGCAGCCCTGGATGCCTTGGGTTCAGATCTATAGGTCTGACTGGCACCATAGCTATGATTTCAGTACACTTAAAAAGTCGAGTCATTGTTTTATGAATGAGGAATAGTGTGTTGCCTGATTGTTCCACCTGGTAAACATTCTTGCTATTTAATACTTGATAGAAAAAGACTTTTCTTAACTGCTTGGTTATGATGAATCTAGTGGTGTTCGGCACGTACGTAGAATGTTTCACCCAGGCCGGGGTTTGGGAGGCCCCCGTGCACGTAGATCAAACATGCACTTTACTAGCAGTTCCACTGGTGGGCTTTCATCTTCTCAGAGTTCATATTCTCCAAGCAATAGAGAAACCATGGATCCTATAGCTGGTAAGAGCTGTAACCACAGATTTTAGCTCAGAGTCCTTCAATAGACTTTGAAACAAAATCCAAGATTATAATAGTTGCCTTGGTTTTCTGTGTTTTGAAAAAAAAAATATGGGTGTGTATATATATATATGCTTCCCAGTGTTATAATTGTTGGGTGTTTACTGATGAAAAGTATCTTTACTTGGATTGTCCATTACACTCTCTCCCCCCCCCAGTATATACACTGATAAGATTCCTCCTACCTTGAGCCGCCTTGTTTCCAGGCTGAAGATTCCCAGGTCTCTTCTCACATGATATGTATGTATGTATTTTTAAATGTAATGGTTTCTAACCACCATTACCTACTTCAATGTATCTAGCTTTAATTTGCTGTGTGCACAGAGGTGTTAGAGATGAATCTTAATTTTTTTTAGCACAAACCAAGTGCTGTACTTGAGTTCATCAAGATGAAATTGGTTTAATTGGAATAATATTGATTGATAGACATTTAAAATGTGCTCAGTTTACTTCCAGATTACAGTTTGGATGACAGGCTTGCTCATTTTTAGGAGGTCTTTTAACTCTTTAAAAATTCTTTAAGAACTATTTTAATAAGCATTTTATATAAAACCAAACAACAGCCCTGCCTTAAGGTTGTGCAAGGAGAAGGTAAGCCTGAATCCAACCTTGAGCTGACTGACACAAGAAACTCACAAGATGAAGGAGACTGGACCCTTGTCTCTGCTTGGGGCAGAAGGAAGAACCCTCCCCTAAAGTGCCTCTGTATAACAGAAACAATGCTCTGGGGTTAGAGAATAAAGAGCACATGAGTGTGAGAACTGGTCTCTAGGTTCAGGCAGACCTCAGTTAGATACAGTAGTGAAGCAGCTATTTATTAACATTTGTGAAAAACAGGTGTCCTGGCAAGTAGGCACACACAGCAAAGGCAGAACTATGATTTATATTTCCTATCCCATCCGCAAGTTCCCTCCCTTGTTTCCCCATTGGTTGGGGACTCCAAGGTTTACAGCCTATCGGACGCATATAATCTACATGCTAACTGTCCCACCTCTGTTTACACCCCCCCTTACTCTATTATGTACACCCCTTCCTCTTGTGTCTCCTTTTATGGTTCGATTTCAGAACACTCTGGCAGACATGTGGTACCCCAACTTACTATTTCACTACAGAACCAGTTTGCATAGGCTTAGTTTCATAGATTGTACAAAGAAAGCATTCTTTTTAACCACAGTGTATCTTTCATCCAAAGATGACAATGTCTTTAACCACAGAGTGTGTCTTTCTAAGTTATGGTATCTCAAACCCTTTGTTTTGTTCCCTTAAAAACTTAGCCCCAGTATTGAAAAATCTTAATATTGTAAAGCCTTAATACTGCAAAACCCCATCCCCAATTATGCGAAAACAACACTGTTTCTCTCACATGAGTAACAGACAGGATCCAGAAAAAGCTGACCATGGAAAGTTGATCCAACCACCCCCCAAACATTAAAACCAATGCCACCAGAAAAAGCGTGTAAAGTATTAGTAATTGGAGATACTGTACTAAGAGACACTGAAGTACCCATTTGCCATCCAGGCAATTTCTCTAGAGAAACTTCCTACCTACCAGGAGCTTGCATTTGTGATATCACTGAGAGGCTGCTGAGCCTGGTGAACCCAGCAGATTATCATCCACTCCTACTATTCCACATAGGGTCCAATGATACTGAAACAATGCATCTTAGAACCATCAAAAGAGAATATATGTCCCTTAGAAAAACTGAAAAAGGATCAGGAGCACAAATGGTGTTCTCTATCCTCCCAGTCAGATGAAGGAGTTCAGGAAGAAGACTAATTGAACAGGCGAATGCCTGGCTGCATAGCTGGTGCCATAGAATCATAGAATAGTTAGGGTTGGAAAGGACCTCAAGATCATCTATTTCCAACCCCCCTGCCATGGGCAGGGACACCTCCCACTAAACCATGCCACCCAAGGCTCTGTCCAACCTAGCCTTTTGGCTTCTATGAGCATGGAGCTGCCTTTGGGAAACTGAGTCTGTTAGGAGCTAATGAGATTCACCTGACCAAGTGGGGTAAGAGGGTCTTCATCAGTAAGCTGGCTAGACTTATAAGGAGGGCTTTAAACTAGGTTTAATGGGGGAAAAGGGGTTGGGGTTTTTAGTATCAGATTGGAGTCATGTGTTCTTGATGTATTAGGAATCAACAGGGAAATACCTGTGAAAAGTCTCAAAGGAATTTGGGCATGTTCCTCTCAAAAGGTGATAAGGTTGATAACTCAGCTGAAGTACTTCTATACCAATACACATAGCATGGGTAACAAAGAGGAAGAGCTGGAAGCCACTGTGCAGGTAGAAAGGTATGATGTAATTGCTATTGCTAGAACATGGTAGGATCAGTTGTGTGACTGGAGTGCTGCAATTGATGGCTGTAAACTGTTCAGAAGGGTTAGGCAAGGAAGAAGAGGGGGTTGTCTTTTATGTAAAAAAAGAAAAAAAAAAGGCTGAGTGTACAGAGTTGTCTTTGAGAATGAACAGGTTAAGAGCTTATGGGTAAGAATTAGTGGCCAAGCCAACAAAGGAAACTTTGTGGTTGGTGTTTACTACAGGTCACCCCATCAAAAGGAGCCTGTTGACAAAGTGTTCTTACTCCATCTACAGGAGGCATTGCACTTGCATGCTCTGATCCTGCTGGGGGGCTTCAGTCACCCTGCCATCTACTAGAAAATTTGGATAATTTTTTAATCTGGATGATAGGCAGCCCAACCAGAGGAGAAACACTGCTAGACCTGTTGCTTACCAACATAGATAAACTAACTGGAGAGATCAAGATTGTTGTAAGCCTGGGCTGCAGTGATCATGGCCCAGTGGAGGAAAGCTTGGGTGGTATAGGCCAGGTGAAAAGAACAGTCAGGACTCTAAACCTTAGGAAAGCAAACGTTCAGTTGTTTAAAGAACTAGTGGATGTGACCCTCTGGGAAGCTGCCCTCAGGGACAAAGGAGCAGTAGAGCAGATAACTCTTTAAGAGCATTTTTCTTGCAGCACAAGAGCTCTCAATTCCCATGTGCAAGAAGTCGGGCAAGGAAGGTGGCAGACCAGTATGGCTCAGTTAAGGACCTCCTGATTAAACTGAAGTGTAAGAAGGAAATGCACAGGTAGTGGAAACAGGGATGTGTATCCTGGGAAGGGTATGGGGATGTTGCCTGGATGTGTAGGGATGGGACCAGGAAAGCCAAGGTGCAGTTGGAGCTGAATTTGGCAAGGTATGTGAAGAATAATAAGGGCTTCTGTAGGTACGCTGGCCAGAAAAGTAAGATTAAAGGAAATGTACCCATCCCAAATAAGATATGCAAACTAGTGACAGCCGATGTGGAGAAGGCTGAGGTGCTCAACAATTTTTCGCCTCAATTTTCAATGGTAATCTCTCTTCCTACATATCTCAAGCCCCTGAACCTCAGGGCAGGGACTGGGGAAGCAAAGTCCCTCCCACTGTAAGTCAGGCCAGTCAGCCTCACCTCTGTGCCTGGTAAGATCATGGAACAGATCCTCCTGGAAACAATGTTGAGGCATATGGAGGACAGGGAGGTGATTAGAGACAGCTAACATGACTTCAGCAAGGGCAAATCATGCCTAAGTAATCTAGTCACCTTGTATGATGGAGGGACTGCATCGGTGGTCAAGGGAAGAGCTATGGATGTCATCTATCTGGACTTCTGTAAGGCCCTTGATGTGGTCCCCCACAACATTCTTGCCTCCAAACTGGAGAGGTATGGGTTTGACAGGTGGACTGTTAGGTGGATAAGGAATTGGCTGGATGGCAACATCCAAAGAATTTCAGTCCAAGCTCAATGTCCAAATGGAAACCAGTAATGAGTGGTGTCCCTCAAGGGTCTATACAGGGACCAGTACTATTTAATATCTTTATCAGTGGTGTAGACAATGGGATTTGAGTGCATATTCAGCAAGTTTGCAGACAACGCCAAGCTGAGTGATGCAGTTGATTCCCTAGAGGGAAGGGATGAATGCCTTCAAAGACAGATCCTACAACCTCTCTGGGCAACTTCTACTAGTATTTAAAAACCTTCATGTTTTAAAATGAGGGGAAGGGGAGATAACAAAAAAAAAAAAGCAAACAACCCCTTTGGTTGTAATTGGAATTTCCCATGTTCCCTTGACTAACTCTTGTCCTATTGCTGCATGACTCTGAGAAGTCTACCTTAGTCTTCTCTGTATTTTCCCATCAGGTAGATTCAGACAGCAATCTTCCAAAGTGTTCTTTTCCAGGTTGACCAAACACTCTTTCCTCATGTACTGTGTTCCAGCCTCCTGGTTATCTTGGTGGCCCTCCACTAGACTTGCTCCATTATGTCTATGTGTCTCGTCCCAGGGAGCCTAAAACTGGACACAGCACTCTGGATGTGGCTTCACCAGTGCCAAACAGAGGGGAAGAATCACTTCCCAGGAGCTGCTGGCTGCGCTCCTACTACTAAAAATATTCCAGCAAAAGAGGATGAAAAAATTTCTGTCATCTTAATGAGTTAAGTTAGGTGGTGGGTCTGTAAAGCACTAGAGTTAGTGCAAGGAGGAAGGATGGTTGTGTCTCCTGGAGTGCAAGACTTTCTCTTACTGTTACAGTGGTGTTAGTTCAGCTGAGTTAAATGTGAAGTGGCTGCCTTGGTTTATTTCAGCCTCACAAGGCCTTCCCATTTAGGAGCATGTGTAAGAAAATTGTATTCCTTTGAGTCCTGTGAGTTTTTTGTTTGACTGGGGTTTTTTGGTTGGTTTGTTGGTTTGGGATTTTATTTGTTTGTTTGGTAGAAGTAATATCTTTTTTTTCATTCAGAGAATGTAGTGCAGCTTGGCTGTGTGTCTGTGTCATGCCAAGCCGGTGTCTCAAACTTGTATCTGCTACCAGGGATCTGTTAAGTTGTACTCAGTGATCTTACAAACAGTAAGGATAAATACATCTGTCTTACCTGGCAGTGTTATAAGTCTTCCTTTGTATTGGGGTAATAATTAGTACATGCTACCAGAAGTTAAAACTTGTGCTTGTAAGAGACCTGTAAACATTATTTATTTATTTTTCTCCTTGTGGTGGTTATCAGTTAATTAGTGAAATAAAATATTATTGGTAGTTAATCTTGATATGATTATCTGTGCTAATGACTTGAGCATTTACTTTTGGCATTCCAAGTGTTCCTGATGCAAAGTGGTACTGCATTGTGCTTTATTCCCATAAGAAAAGCCTAGTTTCAAAGGATTATATCTTGAAAGTAAAATGGAAGGAAAATTTTCATGACCTATAATAACAACTTGCAGCTTTAATGACAGTTGGATGGATGGGGGGGGAAATCTATTACTTCTGCCCTCCTTGCATCAAACAAAACAAAATAGTACTCACAACTTTGTGCGGAATGTAATCTGTAGTAAATCACTGAGCAATAACTTGTTAATAACATTTATTTTGGAAAATGCTTAGCATGGACAGAATTTGTCACAGTCTTGAACTCTGGAGGAAAGGAATCCAGGCTAGACTTTTTTTTTTTTTTTTAAATTGTTAGGATTTCTCTCACCAAAAAAAAAAAAAAGCCCTGCTGTGGTCAAATAGTTTTCATATAATACAACATTTGGAAAACCTTTGTCTTCTCTGCAGCACACACAGCTTTCCACTAGAATATGCATTGACAGTGCATGGAGGGATATAAAGCCAACAACTGAAGTCAGAATTTAAGAGGTTTCTTAGTCGATACCTATTTTGACTTGAAGATAAAATTTTAGAGAATTATTGTACAGGATACTGCTTATATGGTATTCTTCATAGGTTGGCTCTCATTCATTTAAAAAGCTTTAAACTTTGACTCTTATTTATGCACAGTTCTTTAGACGATTCTTAATCTTCCTTACCCTATGGGCTTTGAGACATGGGATACTTGTAATGGATAGCCCATGAAGCTTTATTGTTCATTAATTTCATTGATAAAATGCTTTAGAAAGCAAACTAATTGATATACTGGTATTCAGGATATTTATGCTGTTCTGTGATCTGTATTTAAGCAGATTTCACTGTAGAAACTTCTCTCTTTTCTGGCAGAGCTTTTATCTCAGTTATCAGGCGTGAGACGTTCTGCAGGGCAGCTCAATTCTTCTGGCCCTTCTGCTTCTCAGTTACAGCAGCTGCAGATGCAACTGCAGTTGGAGCGACAGCATGCACAGGCAGCAAGACAACAACTGGAGACTGCACGCAATGCAACTAGACGCACTAACACGAGCAGTATCTCCACCACTCTTGCACAGTCTATAGCAGCAACCAATACATCTAATACAGAAAACAATCATCAGACTATACAGAACTCCCAGTTTCTTCTTACGAGGTAACTTCTGTGGTTTTAACCCTTCTGCCATTTCTGTTTTCCTTGGTCCTCTTATGGACATTGAGTTCAGTGAAACTACTGCCAGATCCCTAATGAAGTTTGTAGTTGAGATATTATGGTTTTGTTTGTATTTGTAACGTCTCCTTTTCAAGTCTCCTGTGCATTTGTTCCTAGGCAGTGAATAAATATTACTTCCTGTTTCTCAATTTGAAGAGAAATATAAAGGATATTACTTTAGTAAACTGTGCCTGTTTACCCTGCTATTTCTGATAAAACAGAAGGCTTCTGAGCCTTTGCAATAATATGTTTCAAACTTTCATGCTGATAATGAGTGGAGAGAACATAAAAAGTAGCTTTACTTAATAGGAAAAGAATCTTTAATGAAGGTTGAAGGTTGAATAGAGGTTTATATATTAAAGTATTTTGGATTAAAAAAGCAAAGAATTAATTATTAATAAGCAGAATACATATCTGCTTCAGAAAGTATAGTTAGATCCTAGAGTTCTATAGAATTGAATAGTTCGGTTGGAAGGCACCTACAACAGTCATCTAGTCCAATCTGCTATAGAAGATTTGCCCACTCTCATTCCAGCTTTTAGGAGGTTTAGAATCTTGATTTTTCTGCATTGAAGGGGGGGTGTGTGTGTCTGTCTCTCTCAATTACGTGTTGAGAAAGAGCACAAGCGTTTAAACAGTTTCTGTGCTTAGAAACCTAGGTTGGGACAATTTATTGCTAACATGATGATTTTTATCAAAACTTATAGAATCATAGAATAGTTAGGGTTGGAAAGGACCTCAAGATCATCTAGTTCCAACCTCCCTGCCATGGGCAGGGACACCTCCCACTAAACCATGCCACCCAAGGCTATGTCCAACCCCACCTTGAACGCCGCCAGGGGTGGAGCATTCACAACTTCCCTGGGCAACCCATTCCAGGGCCTCACCACCCTCACAGTAAAGAATTTCTTCCTCAGATCCAATCTAAACTTCCCCTGTTTAAGTTTAAACCCATTACCCCTTGTCCTCTCACCACAGTCCCTCATGAAGAGTCCCTCCCCAGCATCCCTATAGGCCCCCTTCAGGTATTGGAAGGCTGCTATGAGGTCTCCACGCAGCCTTTTCTTCTCCAGGCTGAACAGCCCCAATTTTCTCAGCCTATCTTCATAAGGGAGGTGTTCCAGTCCCCTGATCATCCTCGCAGCCTTCCTCTGGACTCGTTCCAACAGTTCCATGACCTTTTGATGTTGAGGACACCAGAACTGCACACAATACTCCAAGTGAGGTCTCACAAGAGCAGAGTAGAGGGGCAGGATCACCTCCTTTGACTGGCTGGTCACGCTCCTTTTGATGCAGCCCAGGATGTGGTTGGCCTTCTGGGCTGCGAGTGCACACTGCTGGCTCATGTTCATTTTCTTGTCAACCAACACCCCCAAGTCCTTCTCCACAGGGCTGCTCTGAATCTCTTCCCTGCCCAACCTGTAGCTGTGCCTGGCATTGGTCCGACCCAGGTGTAGGACCTTGCACTTGGCATGGTTAAACTTCATCAGGTTGGCATCAGCCCACCTCACAAGCGTGTCAAGGTCCCTCTGGATGGCATTCCTTCCCTCCAGTGTATCAACTGAATCACACAGCTTGGTGTCATCGGCAAACTTGCTGAGGACGCCCTCAATCCCACTGTCCATGTCACCGACAAAGATGTTGAACAAGACTTGTGACAATATGTCGTGGTTTAAACCCAACTGGCAACCCAGAACCACACAGCCCTCGCTCGCTCCCCCTCCCTTCCTCCCACTGCTCCCGGAGGGATGGGGAGGAGAATGGAAAGAATGTAACTCCCACGGGTTGAGATAAGATCAGTCCAGTAACTAAGGTATAACACAAAACCACTACCGCTGCCACCAACAATAATAATGATAAGGGAAATAACAAGGGATGGGAATACAGCCGCTCACCACCCACCGACTGATACCCAGCCCGACCCGAGCAGTGATCTAGCCCTTCCAGGTAACTTCCTCCAGTTTCTATAATGGACATGTGCTGTGATATGGAATACCTCTTTGTCTGGTTTGGGTCAAGGGTCCTGTCTCTGCTTCCTCCCAGCTTCCCCTCCTCCCTGGCAGAGCATGAGACTCAGAAAGTCCTTGGTCAGAGTAAACATTACTGAACAACAACTAAAAACATCGGTGTTATCAGCGAGGTTCCCAGGCTGAAAGTCAAAAACACAGCACTGCACCCGCTACTAAGAAGGAGAAAAATGTCTGCTACTGCTGAGCCCTGGACACAATATTTCAATCCAAATATTTTTTTTTAAGTAATAACTTTTATGAAAGTATCTGCAAATGTCAGTCACTGATATTGTGAGCTAGGATAGAACTGGAGCAAGCAATTTCCTTGCTTCTATTAGGTGATGGTGCATGCACTGATAAGTGAGGTGGATAATGTGCTATGCTTTGGGAATCTCTGGGCATTATGTGTGTAGTAATGTATTTTGTGTCATGCTTGCATTTAGAGGTTGTCCTGGGGACAAAATGAGCATTTAAGTGATGACTAGAGGTTTTTAACACCCGTTAAAATAAAGCCCCTCTGAAGGGAAAGAAACTTCAGAAACAGCTATTTTTTTTTTCCTTCAGCCTTAGAATCTGCTTCTGTGAAGTTTTTTTGAAGCATCTGGGGGCAAGTTTGTTAAATTTCTATATTCTTGCATCAGGAGTGCCAGGTGTTGTCGGATCTGTACATGTCAAAAGAAGTGCAGCAGTACCTAGGTGGTTTCACAAAGGAATGGGTTTCAGATGTTATACAGCATGCATCAGACCAGCTGTTTAGATAATTAGTGACAGCCCATTTTGTTGTTGATACTACTAAGCCTGTCTTTTCTCTTTCTGTGATGCTATGCAGTTTGAATGATCCCAAGATGTCAGAAGCAGAGCGTCAGTCGAAGGAAAGTGAACAGGCAGACTGCAGCTTGTTTGTTCAAGAGCTTCTACTGTCGACTTTGATGCGGGAAGAAAGTTCCTCCTCAGATGAGGATGAACGGGGAGAGATTGCTGATTTTGGTGCTATGGGCTGTGTAGATATTATGCCTCTCGATGTTGCTTTAGAAAGCCTAAATTTAAAAGAGAATAATAAAGGAAATGAGCCGCCTCTTTGATGGCATCCCGCTTTGCAGACAATGTCCTCTGTGCTGTATTTGCCAATGAAAGTGGACAACATCTATCTTGGATTTGTTTTGGTGATTGTAATTTCAGGTCTGTCACTCTTGTTACATTGTGCACATACAAAGGAAGAGAGAAAAGATATATACGATAATCATTTCCACTTAACCAATTTTTACTTTTAGCAGGTAAATATAGGTTGCAGTGCAGAGAAAAAAAGCTCTGTATCCTGTAGCTTGACGTGCAAAAAGCTCTCCTAATACTCCACATTCAAACTGAAGAGAAAAAAATTAAAAATGTCTAATGAAGCTGCTGTGTGTATTTATGAATATTAATGAATAAAAATTGCTTGGATGGTTTAATGTAACTGCTGCATGATTTTTACTTTTTTTTTTTTCAGCGTGCATGAGTTTTAGTGATCTTGTCATTTAAAAAATGTAACTACAAGGAGTACAACTATAAAACCCTAAAGCTTTCCCATTATTCAAAAGTAATGTAATAAAAAAAAAAAAAAATTAACACTCACTAGCAGTTTGTGACCATGAAGTAGCCTTTGAGAAACACATGACCAATGATCTTTTTATGTTCTATCCCTGCACATTAACGCAAGCTCTTCTTCAGTGGGCTGTATTTTTGTGTGACGTTTTGCTATATTGTGACCACTGTGTTGCCCTGTTAGACATCACATCCACGTGGAATTGAACTTTGTATTCATCTGCAGGAGACAAAAAACAAGCAAGGGCCACTACTGGAATCTACCACAAAGAGCTTCTTTGTGCCCTAAAACCAAATTTTGTTCACCTTTCTTTAAAGTTGGTGTTTGTTTGATTTTTTTTCCTGTGTGTTAAATATACTGTATTTAGGTGTAAATGATTCATATATTCACTGTTGGGGTGGGAGGGAGGAGTTAACCTGGATGATGTTGTCTTGCTTCTAATCCTTCACAGTCCTTATCATTTTGAGTCAGTTTTGTATTTGCTTCATAGTTTGTAGAGACTCTTTAGTATCAGGAGAGCTTAAGGACTTGACTTGCCAGATATCGCCATATGTTACAATCAAGTTCTTAATGCTAACTTCCCATCAGCCTTTATTTGTTGGGGTTTTGAGTTATAGTTCTGACAAAAAATAAAGCCTTTTTAATTGAATCATGCTACCTATTTGCCTATACTGTTAATCCTTTCAGTTTTTTCTGGATGGATTATTATAATAGCCCCAAAGCAAGGGACAGCAAGGCTTTAGTTATTTGGTATGCAAAGTTAGCTTATAAAGGTAAAAATGCACACAACTTCTAAAAACTAAGCTTGAAAACCTGATGATATTCCTAAGAGAACTGTGATATGTATGTTAATCTAACAGCAACAAAATAAGCTACCCCAATAGCTAACATTTGAGTTCCATTCTCATTTTCTTAATTCTCATGTTCTGATTGTTTCCATTTAGTACTTTATTAGCATTGTTTTTCTTTTAGTCTCTGCAGCAGAAAATGGTTTAAGGGAACTTTTTACACTAGTCTTCTGGCTATCTCAGGAGTTACCCTCAATAAAAATTTATTTTTATTTGATTGTTGAGAATGTTAAAAAGAAAAAAATCAAACTGCAGTCTTTTTGGACACATCTTCTGCACATTACAAAAAGACTCAGTTCAATAAAGCATTTTAAGGGCTGTGGTTCAGTTGATTCTTTGATGATGATGTATTATCCAGGTAGCTGTAGAAGAAATTCTGGAATTAAACTGTCCTTCACAACTGTATGCAAAGACATTTCATGGTGAAACCCTGGCCAATTTACATAAACACTTTTTTAAAAGTGTATATTCCGTGCAGTGTATGTAGCAGTGGTTAAGTATTTAATCTTATAGATTCATAGAATTTCTAGAAAAGACTTGTTTAAAAACTATCTTAATGACTATTTTTTATTTAAAAATATATATATAGCTGGTCTATTGAGGATGCTTACATTGCGGGGTTCGCAAACTCCATTCTGCTTTTACACAAAACACTTGGAAAGCCTGTGAACTTACTGTCCATGCTTATTATTAGAATCTGAGTATCTGCTGGCTTACATTTAAAATTAAATTTAGTTACTGCATTAACTTCTCTAAGAATCACAAGTGTGTTACGTTTTGTTTGTTAGCTTAGAAATAATACCAAACAGTGACTGGGAGAGTGTCATTCTAGCATTCTGCTGAGTATTTGTAGGGAAGTGTTCATTAAAATAATGTTTCCCAGATTTTATTTTTTTTTTGTTACTTTCAAAATGCTGATGTTTATTTTCATAATGCTGTGGGCTATAGTGAAAATAGCCTTTGAGAACTTGTCAAGTGGAGCCCAGAGGGGGGATATCGCATAATTTCCTACCTTAAGACCAACTGCTTCAGAAAAGAGGGCCCTAGCATCTGGCATATTGGCATTCACAAGAAGTCTGTTGAATACTGTACATTTGTGTGAGAGAAGTTTATTTTCCCAAAAATGTGGCACAACCTGTGACAATCTTTACAGAAAGGCTATGTTTATGAATAGAGAGCTCAGACGTGGCTTGCTTCTGCTTCCTCTGTTTAATCTGCCAAGAATTTGTATGTTGCCTTATGGAATATGGAAGTAGTGTTGAATTTTGCAGGGGAGGGGAGGGTGCCCATGTGCCCTTAGACTGAGTCTTGCAAGATGGCAAATGAGATTCTGCCTGTGTGAGGATGTTGACCCTTGTGTGTATATGTTAGTTCTGGAGACCAGTGAGACTGTTAGGTCATCTTGGTCTTCTAACTGCATTCTGTGCTGCCTGAAAGCTCTGTAGCTGTCCTTAGCATAATGCTGATACTGAGCTTACAAGCGCTGCAAAAATCATCCCTTTTTGGGGATACAAGGGCATATTCATATATAGAAATGGGAAGAGATGTGAACTTTTTTGAAGCTGTTGAGGAACAAGTCCTGCTTTAGGTGCTTCTGGGTACTTATGTTTAGTATGCATGGTGCAATTCACATTATAGCAACTCTTCTAATCTGATTTAAATAGGTTTTTCATCTATTTGGTACTGTGCCAGAACCAGACATTTCCAGGAGGTGGGTGGAACATGCAACAGAATGAAATGACATTTTAACTTAAACATCTCCGGGGACTTTAAAATAATCAGTCAAATGAGATGGCCAGGAGGTGAAGTGGTTAACTGCATATTATTAGTATTATAACTGGTTCTGGAGACTATCATAGAATCATAGAATCATAGAATCATAGAATAGTTAGGGTTGGAAAGGACCTTAAGATCATCTAGTTCGAACCCCACTGCCATGGGCAGGGACACCTCCCACTAAGCCATGCCATCCAAGGCTATGTCCAACCTGGCCTTGAACACCGCCAGCAATGGAGCATTCACAACTTCCCTGGGCAGCCCATTCCAGTGCCTCACCACTCTTACAGTAAAGAATTTCTTCCTCATATCCAACCTAAACTTCCCCTGTTTAAGTTTGAACCCGTTACCCCTTATCCTAGGCCCACTTGAGATATTGGAAGGCTGCTATGAGGTCTCCACACAGCCTTCTCCAGGCTGAACAGCCCTGATTTTCTCAGCCTATCTTCATATGAGAGGTGCTCCAGTCTCCTGATCATCCTTGTGGCCCTCCTTTCGACTCGTTCCAACAGTTCCATGTCCTTTTTATGTTGAGGACACCAGAACTGCACACAATACTCCAAGTGAGGCCTCACGAGAGCAGAGTAAATGGGCAGGAGCACCTCCGTCAACCTGCTGGTCACGCTCCTTTTGATGCAGCCCAGGATACAGTTGGCCTTCTGGGCTGCAAGCACACACTGCTGGCTCATGGTCATTTTCTTGTCAACCAACACCCCCAAGTCCTCTGCAGGGCTGCTCTGAATTTATTCCCTGCCCAACCTGTAGCTGTGCCTGGGATTGCTCTCACCCAGGTGTAGGACCTTGCACTTGTCATGGTTAAACTTCATCAGGTTGGCATCAGCCCACCTCACAAGCTTGTCAAGATCCCTCTGGATGGCATTCCTTCCCTCCAGTGTATCAACCGAACCACACAGCTTGGTGTCATCGGCAAACTTGCTGAGGGCACACTCAATCCCACTGTCCATGTCACTGACAAAGATGTTGAACAAGACCGGTCCCAACACCGATCCCTATGGGACACCACTCATTACTGTTCTCCAGCAGGACATTGAGCCATTGACCACAACTCTTTGCGTGCAGCCATCCAGCCAGTTCTTTATCCACAGAGTGGTCCACCTATCAAATTGATGTCTCTCCAACTTAGAGACATGGATGTCCTGTGAGACAGTGTCAAATGCTTTGCACAAGTCCAGGTAGATGACATCAACTGCTCTACCCCTGTCTATCATTTCCGTAGCCCCATCATAGAAGGCCACCAGATTGGTCAGGCAGGATTTCCCCTTAGTGAAGCCATGCTGGCTGTCACCAACCACCTTGTTGGTTTTCATGTGCCTCAGCATGCCTTCCAGGAGAATCCGCTCCAAGATTTTGCCAGGCACAGAGGTGAGGCTGACTGGTGTGTAATTCCCCGGCTCATCCATTTTCCCCTTCTTAAAAATGGGGGTTATATTTCCCTTTTTCCAGTCATCAGGAACTTCACCTGACTGCCATGATTTTTCAAATATGATGGACAGTGGCTTAGCAACTTCATTTGCCAGCTCCTTCAGGACCCGTGAACGGATTTCATCAGGTCCCATGGACTTGTATACATTCAGGTTCCTAAGGTGGTCTCGAACCAGATCCTCTCCTACAGTGGGCCCAGGGTCTTCATTTTCACTGTCCCTGCGTCTTCCTTCCAAGACTTGGGTAGTGTTGTCAGAGCATTTGCCGGTAAAGACTGAGGCAAAGAAGTCATTAAGAACCTCAGAATTCTCCAAATCCAGGGTAGCCAGTTCTCCCGATAGCTTCTGGAGAGGGCCCACGGTGTCCCTAATCTCTTTTACTTGCAATGCGCCTATAGAATCCCTTCCTGTTATCTTTCACATCTGTAGCCAAGTTTAATTCTAACTGGGCCTTAGCTTTCCTAACCTGGTCCCTAGCTTCCCGGACAACATCCCTGTATTCTTCCCAGGCCGCCTGACCTTGCTTCCACCTTTTATAAGCCTCTTTTTTCCTTCGAATTTTGCTCAGCAGCTCCTTATCCATCCAAGGAGGTCTCCTGGCCCTCCTGCACCACTTCCTTCTAGTTGGGATGCATCGCTCCTGAGCTTGCAGCAGGTGATCCTTGAATATCAACCAACAGTCTTGGGGCCCCCTGCCCTCTAGGGCTGTATCCCATGGAACCTTACTGAGCAGGTTCCTGAAGAGGCCAAAGTCTGCCCTCTTGAAGTCCAGGGCAGTGAGCTTGCTGCATGCTCTTCTCACTGTCCTGAGGATCTCGAATTCAACCATCTCATGATTGCTGCAACCAAGACTGCCCTGGAGCGTCACATTTCCAACCAGGCCTTCCCTGTTGGTGAGTACGCACCTCGCCTTGTCTGCTCCTCTATTACTTGCAGAAGGAAATTGTCTTCCACACAATCGAGGAATTTCCTAGATTGGACAAATTTAAGACAAATATATGATTTGAACGAACAACAGTTATTAAACTTATGTTGTAAAGTTCCAGGTGTCCAGACAAGTCTCTTTTGAGGTAAGGAAAATCCTGGATTTACAGGTCCTGAACCATGTGAAAGATTCCCATGGGGAATGAATCTGCCCCAAGTATGGGCCAGCCCTAGGGAAGGTAAGTAGCATTATATGCAAAATACATCCTGGTGTATTGAATGGACTGGAGAGGAAAATTTTATAAACTCAAATGTGAAAATGCTGGGAAATATATCAAAATCAAGCAGTAAAGAATCACATCATTCTAGATGGAATCATACATAAATTTTTAACTGCTCTACAAGTAATTATGAAATTCAATGATTAGGCTAAATTGCTAGAGCCTTACAATTGGGATGTCTCTATAGAAATTACCCATAAAAATGACACCTGGACATGGACCATAATTCAAAAATGAAACAGCCCTACTGATTACACCAAACTGTGTGGTTCAGTTGATACTTTGGAGGGAAGGAATGCCATCCAGAAGGACCTTGACAAACTTGTGAGGTGGGCTGATGCCAACCTGATGAAGTTTAACCATGACAAGTGCAAGGTCCTACACCTGGGTCAGAGCAATCCCAGGCACAGCTACAGGTTGGGCAGAGAAGAGATTCAGAGCAGCCCTGCGGAGAAGGACTTGGGGGTGTTGGTCGATGGAAAAATGAACATGAGCCAGCAGTGTGCACTTGCAGCCCAGAATGCCAACCGTATCCTGGGCTGCATCAAAAGGAGCATGACCAGCCAGTCAAAGGAGGTGATCCTGCCACGAGGATGATAAGGGTGCTGGAGCACCTCCCGTACCAAGACAGGATGAGAAAGTTGGGGCTGTTCAGCCTGGAGAAGAGAAGGCTGCATGGAGACCTCATAGCAGCCTTCCAATACCTGAAGGGGGCCTATAGGGGTGCTGGGGAGGGACTCTTCATGGGGAACTGTAGTGAGAGGACAAGGGGTAACAGGTTCAAACTTAAACAAGGGAAGTTTAGATTGGATATGAGAAAGAAATTCTTTACTGTAAGGGTGGTGAGGCACTGAAATGGGTTGCCCAGGGAAGTTGTGAATGCTCCATCCCTGGTGGTGTTCAAGGCGAGGTATGACAGAGCCTTGGGTGGCATGGTTTAGTGGGAGGTGTCCTTGCCCATGGCAGGGGGGTTGGAACTAGATGATCTTAAGGTCCTTTCCAACCCTAACTGTTCTATGATTCTATGATTCTATGATTCTATGATTGTATCAAAGGAGCAGTGCCTTCTATGGATCATACAGTTTGGGTTAATAGTGATGGAACTTGGACAACCCAATTATCTTTAGATGGAAAGGTGCAGCAACATACTTTAAGTATGTTAAGCTTCTGCCCCCTATGGAGGAAAAGACTGCTGAGTTTTCAATTGTGGGGAAAAATAAGACAAGATGAAACAGATCCATGGAGGCATTCTTCCACTGGCACAAAAGTGGGCTGGCCGTTAGAAGCAATTTCCAGGCCTCAAATGATATTGTTTCAGAATCATATGTGGTTATAAAATTTATCTGGACAAGTAAAAATACTGGCAAATGCAACAAGACTGAGGCTACAGGATTTGAATGCTCAATTGCAAACTACATCTAAAATGAATTTACAAAATAGATTAGTCCTCAACCTACTGTTGCTACACAAACAGGGTGTTTGTGCATATTTAAATTTAAACAAAAGATTGTTGTGTTCACATCCCAAATATCACTGAAAACTTAAATGACAATTAGACAAAATAAAACAAGTTGCGAAATCAAGTTGTAATTTAAAGGTTTCAATGAAAATGGGATGCCTAAACAATGTATTACATGACTTAGAATTCTTTCTTATTGGAGAGTTGTCATGTTTGCTTCAAACTGAAGTTGTGACTGTTATTATTATCATTATAACTTGTATTGATTTCTATTGTATTAAAAGGTTAATCTTGTAAGCCACAATGGGGACCTATGCAATGTTAATGAAGATAACTAGTGAGACATATGAGGCTCATCAAAGGTCGTCTCATAATCTCAAAGGGGGGAAATGATGTAGAGAGAATGGAATTTGCTATGGTGATAACGGTGTCTAGATTGATTAATGAACAACATCACTTATTTAGAAAACCAAGACTTTGTATAAGCAGTACATTCCTTACTAACAACCTTAACCTCGGAAGAAGAGCTAAAGGACTGATAAAAGGAGAACATCTGCACCAGAAAGTACTGAAGACAAAACAATTATTAGAAAAACAAGAAGTCAACAAGAAACAGCAGTAACTGGGTGAAAGATAAAGGTGGCAGGGGGAAATTGCAACCACTGACTCAATTCAGGACTGAAAATAGCTTGTCCCCCCCAACTTCACAGAGCATGTGTGCTAATTTACATGGCAAGTGAGGACAATTTCCCAAGAGAAGATAGATAGAGTACTAATTAATCATATATTTAGTAACTTTTGACCAATTAAAAGTAATTTCTTTGTTCTCTGAAAGGTATATAATCTGACGTACAAAAACCTAAAGATGTGCTAGCTTTGTGGAGCTTCCACTTAGCACCCTATTTTGCAAAATAGCTGACAATAAAATACCTTGACTCTGTGTGTATATTGGCATTTTGCACACCAGGTAACGATCCCACTTTTGGGACAACGGCAGCACAGAGGAAAAAGCCATCTGGGCTGCTGCACTGTGGCAAGACATTGCTGCCCGGGTGCACAACCTGGTGGTGAAGGTACGCCACATAGATGCTCATGTACTCAAGAGTCAGGCCACTGAGGAACACCAGAACAACCAACAAGTGGATAAAGCTGCTAAGATTGTAGTTGCTCAGGTGGATGTAGATTGGCAAATAAAGGTGAATTATTTTCGGCCCGGTGGGCCCATGACACCTCAGGCCATCAAGGCAGAGATGCAATATATAGATGGGCTTGTGATGGAGGGGTGGACTTAACGATGGACCCTACTGCCCAGGTTATTCACAAATATGAAACGTGCTTCCATTAAGCAAGCTAAGCAGTTAAAGCCTCTCTGGTATGGTGGACGATGGCTGAAGTACAAATATGGGGAGGCCTGGGAGATAGACTATATCACACTCCCACTGACCCACCAAGGCAAACACCATGTGCTTACCATGGTGGAAGCCAATGGATCTGCCAATCAGGCTGGCTCAGCCCAATCAAAAATTTTATATACTGTAGAATGGGACAGATAAAGTTCCTGAACTGCACATAAAAAATAAGCTAGGTTATTCCTGCCTCAGGCAAAGGCAAACCCATTGATGGCATCCACAATATTGGTGTTGAGGGACTCCTGTTCCTGGGAGGCACAAAAGAAATGACAGAGAGCAAAAAAGAGGCACTTGGCATGAGACAGGGGTAAGAAGGGAAACCTCCCCTCATGGGCCAGTGTTAGCTAGAAAACCCCAACTCCACAGGCATAAGGCACGGTGTTGTGGTTTAAGTCTATAAACTCACACAGCCGCTCTCTCACTCACTCCCCACTCTTTCTTCCCTCCGCTTCTGGAGGGATGGGAAGGAGAATCGAAAGGATGCAACTCCCACAGGTTGAGATAAGAACAGTTTAGTAACTAAGGTATAACACGAATCACTACTGCTACCAACAATAATAATAATGACAAGAGAAAATACAAGGGAAAAGAATACAGTTTCTCACCATCCAATATCAAGCCCGACCACACAGTGCACCTCCACCAGTGCACCCCCCACCGTGCACCCTCACCACACTTCCGGGTCTCTGCTCTCCGTTTTTACATCCTGGACATGACGTGCTGTGGTATGGAATAACCTCTTTGGTCAGTTTGGGTCAGGTGTCCTGTCTCTCCTTCCTCCCGGCTTCCCCTCCTCCCTGGCAGAGCATGAGACTCACAAAGTCCTTGGCCAACCTAAACATCATCAAGCAGTAACTGAAAACACTGGTGTTATCAGCACTGTTCCCAGGCCCCAAATCAAAAACACAGTGCTGCACCAGCTACCAAGAAGGAGAAAAAATGACTGCTGCTGCTGAACCCAGGACACACGGTCAAATGTTTCCCACGTCTCTTAAGGGCAGTGCCCAAAACTGAAACTGCCAAAATAAAAATTATCTGGTATACATCTGGATACAAGCATCATCCAGGAATGCCAAGTTCCTTCTTCTGCCCAACAAATGCAGCATGAGGGTTACAGCTCCCCTGAACCAGGAAAAAAAAAAAAAAAAAAAAAAAAAAAGCTTAATGCTAATATTGTAAACAGAGCTATCCATTAACCTGACCTTAATGCTAATATTGTAAACAGAGCTATCCATTAACCTGACCTGAAATCCTTTTTACAGAAACACTGGGGAGATTTTTCCAGGTTCAAGACTGGAAAACATCTGAAAAATGGATTCCTGCCCAACAAGAAGGAGCAGCCGCAGCCCACAAAGAACAGACAGGACCTCCTAGGGTTCTCCCACTTGCAACACCACAAGGAAAGTCAAGCCCAGGTGTTCAGTGACAGGGCTAAGTTTGGAGTCTGGGACATTTCCACTCTTCCCTTGCTCACCCTGGAAACAGTGGAGGGAAAAGGGCAGGACGCAGAAGCTGTTCCTTACCTAGTGTCCTGGGTTCAGCTGTAGCAGTTATTTTCCTCCTTCCTAGTATCTGGTACAGTGCTGTGTTTTCGACTTTAGCCTGGGAAAAATGATGATTGATGACACTGACTGGTTTTAGTTGTTGCTAAGTAATGTTTACTCCGATCAAGGACTTTTCAGTCTCATGCTCTGCCAGTAAGGAGGGGCACAAGAAGCCAGGAGGAAGCAGACAGGACACCTGACCCAAAGTGGCCAAAGGGGTATTCAATACCACAGCACGTCATGCCCAGTATAGAAACTGGGGGGATGAAGCACGGAAACAGACTCTACAACTCAAAGAGTTAAAGCAGTTAAATAAAGCAGGTATGTTTATTACAAGCCTGGGTGCAAGGGGATCACTCCTCCGAACTTGCACACGTAGGGGTTAAGTAAGCAGATATTTGTTACGCACAAACATACATATTCATTAGGTTCCTGAGAGAGTGGCGGGGACATTACAATTAGTTTAGGTACTCAGTATCATAAGTCTTCTCCCTTTTGGCGCTCGCGCACTGCCCTCTGATGGTCGTGGGCAGGGGTCTTCAAGATGAAGTAAGCAGTCTTCCTCACGGTGCACTTTTCACCTTTGGCACAGTTGGATGCCCCAGTAATCACAATTAGCTGAAACCAGCCGTATCTGCAAGTTTCTGAGAGCTGGCAAAGATTTAGAGCAGTGTGACCTTCGTACAAAATTTATTGCAAGCAGAACAGGATGGACAGACAAAGTATCCTAAGCTAGCAGATGTTCGGGAGTCACTGTCTCCAAACTAACTGATAAATTAGAAGGATGGTAAGAAAGAATTCACTCATTAGAAGGATAAAAAGAAGACTACTAAATTCTGTTATCACACCACAGACTTACAAAACAAACATTGTTCTCTATCGTAGACCTAAGTTAAGTTCAAAGTAATTTAACCCTATGTTTTCCAGGCACTTGCTTTCCTTATATCAACCTGGGCCCCAGTATCAGTGTGAGTGTCAGGGTCTTCCCCTTGGGGGAGGGACGGACACAACACGCGGACATGACACGACACACAACTCACCCCAATGTTGGAGCTTTCTCCCCATCTTCCCTCACATTCTTGCATGGGAGGCAGAATAAAGCCTCCCTAACATCATAAGGGAAAGGAAAGGGTGGGCTGTGGTTTCTTCTGCCCCACTCAGCTCCCTATAACCTGGTCAGATTCCTTCCTTCCACCCCTCTCCACTCCCCACCTCTATCCCAGGCATCCCTCACTTAGCCTGTCCCCCAGCTGTGGCTGCCTTCCAGCTCCCCCAAGGACCTGCTTCCCCTGGGCATTCTCTCACTCTCCTCCTCACAGCCCCTTGCTCCCTATGACTCTCCTCACTACCTCCCATTCTCAGCTCCCCACAGCCTCTTCACTAACCCCCATGCCCCCCCCAGGCCTCTCCACAGCCACTCACGTCCACATCTCCTACACTAATTTCCTCCCCGGCTCCACATCCCCATCCCCATCCCCATCCCCATTCCCATTCCCCTCCCCCCCAGTGTTCATGTCACCACTCCTCATAACAGGCTGCCCCCAGTCCCCCAACACCACCGGCTGGGCTTAAACCACAACACCAGGGAGCCCCCAGTCTTAGGGTCGTGCCCACCCCAATGAGGTTGCAGCCTGGCAGTCCTCCCTGAATGAGCATAGCAGAGACCCCAGGTCATGGGGATTACACAGATGGGGTACATGCATGATCATTTTGCCTTTGTCCCCTGCCCCTCTCACCTCTGACCCACCTGGCACTCCCTTAGCTGCAGCAGGGATGGGCACTGCTCCAGATCACCCACGAACACCCTCCTGAAAGTCCAGCCCAACTTCCATTTGATGCCCTCTGCTCCTTCCCCTTTTCCCAGGGACTATCCTCCAGCACCTGATCATGCTGCCAGCAGACCCCTGCCCAAAGCCATCTCCTAGATGGCATTCATCCCACACATACAGATGGTACAAAGCTGTGATTTTTTTCCAATCTCTACCTCTGTCAGATCCACAGCACACATAGGCTCTGGAAGCTCCTGCCAGGAGGGCTGTCCTCATGCTTCTGCAGAGAGCCCCAGGTCTCCATCCACATCTCTCAGCTTCAGGAGCAATGGCAACAGCCAGTTCCCTGCCAGCCACAGATTTCTTGGGGTCCGGCTTGTGAGAGAAACAGCATTGTTTTCACATACATGGGAATGGGGCTTTGCAATATTGGGGCTTTGCAATATTGGGGCTTTGCAATATTAAAGCTTTGCAATATTAAAGCTTTGCAATAATGGGGCTGGGGCTATGTTACTAAGGGAATGAAACAAAGGGCTTGAGATACCATAACTTAGAAAGATGCACTCCGTGGTTAAAGACAATGTCATCTTTGGGCGACAGACATGCTCTGTGGTTCAAAAGAATGCTATCTTTGTACAACCTATGAAACTAAGCCTGTGCAAACTGGTTCTGTATTTAAATAGTAAGTTGGGGTACCACATGCCTGCCAGAGAGTTATGAAGTTGAACCCTAAAAGGAGACAAATAAATAAGAGGAAGGGGAGTACGAAATTGAGTAAGAGGAGGTGTAACCAGAGGTGGGACAGTTGGCATGTAGATTATACATGTTGGATAGGCTGTAAACCCTGGAGTCCCCAACCAATGGAGAAACAAGGAGGGAACTTGCAGATGGGATAGAAAATATAAATCATAGCCAAAGCAGAACTGTGTGTGCCTACTTGCCAGTGATTCGGAGAAAACTCCAGGAACAAATTCGCCAACAAAGTTTTAAGTTGACAAGCAGGTATTCTTTATTGCGGTGCCAGGAGACATGGGGGATAGCTCCACCTAACGTGTGTCCCTGTATTGCTACACAAGCTGTCCTTCTATAGCCGCTGAGCATACATACATATTCATGAGGCTACGCATGGATTACATCATTTTCCAGAAAGTTCCCCACATGTGTACAAAAATGTGGTGGTGGTCTCTGAGGGTCGTTTACTTCTTCCAACAGTCTTCATCACTTCTGGCAGCCTTTGAAGCACACACAGTAGATGCTTATACCAGCTTAATTGGTTCGTTAACACCATAGACATAACAATCATCCTGTCCTTCTATTTATCAGTTAGTTTAACTGCAGCCCATCCTGGACCCCTGCCATTCCAGATACTCCTTATCCTTACATCCTGTTCTTCTAGCCTGTTTTCCTTACACTCATTCTGTACTAAGGTCATAAAGGCCTAAAATTACATCAACTACAACGGTTTATCTTATACAAGAATTCCCAGTATGTTCTCTAGCTGTACTCTATTTTTTTTTCTGTGAATCATGCACCTCAGTAATTTTCCATTGCTACTGTTACAAAGCCATCAAACTTAACATTGCTTAAAACTGATTCTAAAGGTTTATATATTTCATTTTGTGATTTTTTGCCCCCCTTGTCTCAAACCCCCCCTTTTCTGTCCTTTTGCAAATTCTTTTGCAACATTTTATATACTACCATTACCGTCCAAAGTCTTTTTGAAGTAATTTCCTGTTTCTACTTGATTCTTGTTTTCATTTCTCTTCCAATCTTCATAAATTATCATAGATCATTTACAATACCAGAAGGAACATTATATCATACCACAAGTAATCAATATTAAAACAATTAACATCAATATTCCTGCAACCAGTTGCCTCAATCAGGAGAGATTAGGTAACCATGAAGTTAACTTTTCCATATTTCTTCAAAACCCCAGGAGGTATCATCCATGGCCATTTCATGAAATATTTTAGTTTGTTTCCAAATTTCCTCCAGATCTGTTTCAATTCTTCCACTTCGATCTATATGGGAATAGCAACTTTCATTGATTATGGAACAAACCCCTCCTTGTGAAGCAAATAACATGTCTAGAGCCATTTGGTTTTTCACCAGTTTAGATAGGCTAGTTATCTCTTTTGTTCCGCTTGGATTATATCAATGGTTTTACATTCTATTTCCTCTATGGTTGCTGAGATATTTACAATTGCCTTCTCTATTCACTTACTCCCAAAGATGGAATTAGCCCTCTTACAAAACAATGAAATGCGGTGTTCCGTTCAGCAATAGGGCTAAACCCTCACCCAATCCACCCAGCCAAACCGCTAACCCAGGTCCCAGACGGATACACGCCAACAACAATAAGATTGGGTATCACAGCACCCAAGGCGCACACCCCCTTCCAGCTGGGGGATAGAGTCTTATAAGCATTTTCTCCACATAACCAATACCATCCTTTCCCTTCAGGAACGGGCCACCATTGAACTACGATACCATCTATATAAAGAGTGTGATTGCAATTTGAATGGTGACCTACATCTGTGGCATTTAAACAAACATAATCTCCTACTCTGGTTCCTGGTGTAACACATCTTTGTACACAGGTATAATATTGATTACTTGGATTAGGATTAACTATCCCAAATTTCAACCTTTCCCTTGGATGTAGATTGCTAGTGTTCACCCACAAATTTGTCCATGAGGAATTGAAACTCCAATTAATGGAAGGTCCGGATTTTCTCCTGATTTAGTCAACTGTGCACACACCCAACAGTCACTACAATTAAAACCTTAGTAACATTCTGCCTTAATTCCAGGTATAAGTTTAGGTCCCAAGCTTGTATGCCAGTTATTATATAAGTCCAAATTATGACTGACCCAATTTCATATGCAAGGGTCCTGAAGGTTCGATCCACCATGTCTTCTCTGGCTCTGGTGCTTTCTTTATTCTTGAATAATGTATCCAAGCAGGTTGTTCCTTTTTCTTCACTGCTGTAAGGGTGGTCAATAATATCTGGTACGGTCCACTCCAGTTCTCCTGTAGAGGATCTCCAGAAAAATTCTTAACATAAACCCAGTCTCCAGATCTGAAAGAGTGAATCGGATAATCCAAACCTCTTGCTCTTGTCCCTACTATTCTCTTATTTATCTCCTCTAATTGTTTTCCCAGATTGACCAGAAACTCTCAGAGATAGCCTTCTCCCACTTCCTGAAGACTTTCTCTTTTAAATTGGGACTGATATGGTCTTCCATATAAAATTTCAAATGGGCTAACCTCTTCTTTCATCCAAGGTTTAGTTCGAATTCTTAATAGAGCCAGTAGTAAAGCTTGGTACCAATATAAACTCATTTCCTGACATACTTTACTAATCTGTTGTTTGATCAGATGGTTCATCTTTTCTACTTGCCCACTGGCCTGAGGCCTGTATGGAACATGTAGTTGCCAATCAATTTCTAATTTTTTTTTGCTAATTTCTTGTAACGATTTTGCACAAAAGTGTGAACCTTGGTCAGAAGAAATTGCTGCTGGTACTCCAAAACAAGGTATTATAGCATTTAACAATGTTTTAACTACTTGTCTTGCATTATTTATTCTACAAGGGAATACTTCTGGCCAGCCTGAAAAAGCATCTGTTAACACCAACAAATATCGAAAACCTCCTTTTCTCGGTAATTCAGAAAAATCTATTTGCCACTGCTGTCCCAGATAACTTCCTCTCCCAGTTGTCCCAATTCGATTTCTATTTTCAGTTTTAGGATTATTCTTGAGACAGAGCTGACATTGCTTTGTCACTAATTGAACTACAGTATATAGATTCCTTCCTACAATTTGTTTAAGTATTTATACAAAGAGCTGCTACCCCAATGAGTTTTATTATGTTCCTCCTGAACTAACTTCCAGAGATGGTTATAGGGGATTACAATTCACCCATCAGGTATCTGAACCCAACCCTCTTTATTTTCCTGTCCTTTTAGATCTTCAATCAATTTTCTATCCTCTTTTGAATACCTGCGTTTAGATTTCTCAATTGTTAGTTTGCCATCAGGGATTAAGAACACGATTTTAGATTGTTCAGCTGCTCGTTTGGCTTCAAAATCGGCCAAATTATTTCCAGTTTCCTGATCAAAGTCATTTTGTTGATGCCCTCCACAATACATAATAGCTACTTCTCCAGGTAGCTGAACAGCTTCCAATAGCCATAGAATTTCTGTAGCATGTTTAATCTGTTTCCCCTGTGTGTTCAAAAGTCCTCGTTCTTTCCAGATAGCACCATGTGCATGTACCACACCAAATGCGTATTTAGAATCAGTCCAAATATTTATCCTTTTGTCTTTAGCCAATTCCAGGGCTCTCGTTAATGCTATTATTTCTGCCTTTTGGGCAGAGGTGTTTGTGTGTAAAGGTTTAGCTTCTATTACCTGTGAAGTGGTGGTAATGGCATATCCTGCCTTTCGTTCACCACTTTTCATGAGGCTACTACCATCAGTAAACCAAGAATCAGCATCTGGTCAGCTCAAATATACAGTCTCCATAGTGGCCAAGCAGTCATGTGTCAGTGGTTCTGTCGATTGTTCCTGCAAAAAGGATGCTGGATTCACAACATTAGTGACCACAATTTCTATATCATCTTGTTCCACACGGGTGGCCTGGTCTTTTAAAACAACGTGAAGGAGATAACCAGTGAGCTCCTTTCTGTTCCAGGACTGCTGATACAACATGGGACACTAGTACAGTAATCTTTTGTCCCAGGGTGAATTTGCAAGCCTCTTCAGTATTCATGACAACTGCCACCACAGCCCTTAGGCATCTGAGCCATCCTCTGCTCGCTTCATCCAGATGTTTTGAAAAATACGCCACTACCCTTCTGTAGGGTCCTAGTTTCTGAGCAAGGTCCCCCAAAGCTATTTCCTGCTTTTCAAAGGTATATAGCCAAAACGGTTTAGTCACATCCAGAAGTCCCAGAGGTGGAGCTCTCATTAGCTCTATCTTTAAATTTCTAATAGCCTCCTCTGCTGTACCAGTCCATTCCAAAGAGGGAGTATTTCCTTTTAACAGTTCATATAGTGGTCTTACCAGAACACTATAATCATGGATCCAAAGTTTGCACCACCCAGTCGTTTCCAGGAATGTCCGGAGCTCCTTGGCGGTCAACGGTCATGGAGTCTGACAAATGGCTTCTTTTCTAGTAGCTCCAAGTTCTCTCTGTCCTCCTGTTATTTCATATCCTAGGTAGGAAACTCAGGTTTGGATTAGTTGGGCCTTTTGTTTGGATACCCGATAACCATTCAGTCCCAGAAAATTTAATAATTCCACCGTCCACTGGATGCATTCTTCCTTTGTTTCAGTAGCAATTAATAGGTCATTCACATATTGTAACAGAGTCCACGTCTGAGTAGGGGGCTTTCATGGTTCTAGTTCCAGTGCTAACCGATTTCCAAAAATTGTTGGACTGTTTTTAAACCCTTGAGGTAATACCGTCCAAGTTAATTGAGTTTTCCTTCCTGTGTCACAATTTTCCCATTCAAAAGCAAATAAATTTTGGCTTTCTTTGGACAATGGTAAGCAAAAGAAAGCATCCTTTAAATCCAGGACAGCAAACCATTTCTGATTATTATTCAATTTAGTCAATAAGGTGTGGAGAGCTATTTGACTGTGAATGGGCATGTGAGCAATCCAGACAATTGCTTGACAATTGTAAGGTAGTGACCCGCAGGCATTGAGGCCTCGCCTGAGGGTTACTAAAGTTCGTGTATGTGCAGAAGCCTTGGGAAAAGTTAGCACGGAAAACTACTGAGAGAGATACGCAGAGGAGGAATGTTAACTGTAACCTTGAAGCATATGCTGTCATAGTTAACCAATCATTAAGCTGTTACTGAGTGAATCCTATTCGGTATTTAGCCGTGTGAACAATGCATGTATCCAATTAGACTTGTGTGTGTTAATGATAGACAAGTAGAGTGCCTATATATACTGAGCTATCTGCGCAATAAACTTTGGCACAGTCTGATCATATTGGTCTGTGTGCTGTGTCCGGGACTTCTGCGTCAACAAGTGGCGCCTGAACAGGGACCCTCAGATCGGCGTTGGATAAAACCGACGAGACCAACAGGAAGGAGGGGGCAGAAGCCGGTCGATATCGGGTGCTGCCCTGGCACTCGGAAGTCGCTAGCGCAAAAAGTTTGGGAATCTCGCCCTGATCAGGTGAGCGGCCGGGGAGGAGATGGGGTCCACACTGTCCAGGGAAGAGTCAGCAGTGGTGAAACTCCTCCAACACATCCTTTCTGTGAGAGGAGCGAATTATAACGAGCCTGCCTTGAGAGCTTTGCTACACTGGGCAAAGGGAAAAGAGTTGATCCCCTCAGCGGATGCTGCCTTTCAAATCGCAACTTGGGAGAAAATTGGGGCAGTGCTGTGGGAAGAGATAAGTAATGGGTCCAAGGAGGCAAGCAAATACCCCACTGTGTGGAGATTGGTTGTTGACTCTCTGAAAGACATGCAAGCAGAGCGAAAAGCTGCGGCGTCTGCGTTTGCAGCGCTGACTCCGACGGGGGAGTCGGGATCGGCTACTAGCATGCTTTTTACGGGGCCTCTCATACCCACTGTAACGCCAAGACGTACAGCTGCGGGGGACCGGGGAATATTGGGTCACTCGGCTCCGACTCAAACCAGTGCAGAGACATCTACACAAGTAGCTGATTCGTTGCCGCCGCCACTTTCATCTTCCAGCAAAGACTTGCAGTCTTCTCAGCAGAGATCCACGGCCTCTGCGGCCGCTTCACGGGATCTGTCACCGGTGAGACCATCGCAACTTTTTCCACCTTTACCACCATCAGAGCCGCCATCTTGTTGCGAGCGGATCGACGACCACGACAACGGACTTAAAGAAGTCCAGCTACACGAGTTGTTGGAAAAATTGGAGGCCTTAGAAGTGCGGCTGGACAAAGTGCAGGAAAAGTCGACGCCTTCTCCGCCTGACGGCCCGCCTAACTTTCCCGGTTTTAACCCCCCCCCTCCCCTTGCGCCGCCAGTGCCGTCGGCAGGGATCGGGGTTGGGGCGGGGGGCAGTCTGGGGGGCCTTGGGAATCCATCCGCGAGGTGGAGAGGGGTAATTCGTGATGCATTGGTTGAGGGGCAATTATTGCCTATGGCTTTTCCGGTTGTAGCTGATAATGGGGGATATGTGTGGGAAGCGTTAGATTGGAAAATTTTAAAAGAAGCTAAAAGTGCCGTTTCACAGTATGGCTTGAAGTCGCCGTACTCGCAATCGCTGTTACAGCATATTTTTTCTTCTCATTTGTTCACTCCGTATGATTCTCGAATGGTTGCACAAATGTTACTTTCTCCATCACAACAGTTGCACTTTTATCAAAACTGGCAAACTGCTTGTGATAGAGCTGCCGCAATACCGCGACAACAGGGGGATCCATTATGCGGGGTGCAAGCGCAAATGTTAATGGGAGCGGGACCATTTGTGAGGCTTGATTTGCAAGCGTGATTTGCCCATGAAGTCTTGCAATTAAGTCAAGATTTAGCCTTTAAAGCCCTCCTTAGCATACCTGATGATAAGGTTCGGCCTGCATTTACATCTATGCAGCAGGGACCTACAGAGCTGTACAGCAAATTTATCGATCGCTTGCACGTCGCTATAATGGCGCATCCTGATTTAGATGAAATCATGAAAACTAAGTTTTTGGATATGCTTGCATTTGATAATGCTAATGAGAAAATGAAAAGGGCACTCAGTCATTTGCCAAGAGGGTCAAATGCGGCACATCTGTTGGAGGCAGCTGAATGTATGCTCGAACAAGAAAAAGCCACTGTAATGGCTGCAGCTGTGGGAGCTGCTGTAAAACCAAGGGTAGGAAAATGCTTTAATTGCGGGAAACAAGGTCATCTTAGAAGGAATTGTAAGAGTCCACCTAATCCAAATCCGATCGGACAAACTACTGCACGGGCACGGAAATGGTGCATACATTGTAAGAGAAGTTATTTCAATACCCATGAGTGCAAAAACTCGGGAAACAAGTTGTCGAGCGCGATTCACCCACGCGCGACGACACAAATGCAGGGTGCTTGGACCGCTGCGCAGCCGCCACAGTCGGCAGTGCAGGAGTGGACCTGGCAACAGCAGTAGACATTACTCTGACTTCCACGGAAGTCGTAGTAATTGATTCTGACCAGAAAGGACCGTTAGGGCATGGATTAAGTGCATTGCTTATTGGTCGGTCATCTGTTTCTAGAAAAGGTATATTTGTGGTGCCAGGACTTATTGATTCGGACTATCACGGTGTCATAAAAATCATGTTATATACCTTGACCCCGCCTCTTACCATACCGGCAAAGTCAAAAATTGCTCAATTAATACCATTTCAAGCCTGTGTGCCAAAAGCCCAGACTCGTGAAAGGGGACAAGGAGGATTTGGATCAACAGGTACCCCGGAGATTATGTTGGCAATCGACATAGCAAAGGGGAAACCTGAGGAAAAGATAATTATCACCCATCAAAACGGACAATCAATAACGCTTTCTATGTTAATTGATACAGGGGCGGATGTTACTATCATCCCGGCTGTCAGATGGCCAGCAAATTGGTCACTATTACCGGCACACACTAGCGTGATCGGGGTGGGGGGAACTCAGCAAACCATGACCAGTACAACTCCAGTTTCTTTTGCTTTTACTGATGGCACCGTGGAGACAACCGGCGCATATGTAATGCACTTACCAGTAGCACTAATCGGTCGAGATGTCCTGTCACAAATGGGAGCACGTCTCATAACTAAAAATTTTTAGCAGCGGCCATGGTAGAGCAGCCTATTTTAAAACTCACATGGACCACCACCACTCCTGTGTGGGTGGACCAATGACCGCTAAAGCAGGAACGGCTGCAAATCATACAGAATTTAGTACAGGAGCAATTGGATGCAGGACATATAACACCATCTACGAGCCCATGGAATACTCCTATTTTTACTGCTCCCAAAAAATCAGGAAAATGGCGTTTGCTCCATGATTTGCGAGCTGTAAACGCCGTAATGCAAGACATGGGAGCCTTACAGCCAGGATTACCCTCTCCTGTAATGCTTCCTGAACATTGGGATTTATTAATTATTGACTTGAAAGACTGTTTTTTTACAATACCATTACACCCTGACGACACAGAAAAATTCGCTTTTACTGTGCCAGCCATAAACAAGCAGGAACCTGCAAAACGGTACCAATGGGTAGTTTTGCCTCAGGGTATGAAAAATTCACCAACTCTGTGTCAAACTTTTGTTGCCTGGGCTTTGCAACCCTTTAGACAGACTCATCAATCCCTTTTAGTGTACCATTATATGGATGACATTCTCATAGCAGGAGAAAAACTTGATGTCACTGAAATTTTGCAGGAGCTGCAACACACTCTGGGATCAAAAAATTTACACATAGCCCCAGAAAAAGTACAGCGGCAATGCCCTTGGCAATATTTAGGTTGGACAATTACGGGTAGTACCGTACGTCCCCAAAAAATCAAACTGCACACTGAAATTAACACTCTTACTGATGCACAAAAACTCATGGGAAACATACAGTGGGTGAGATCAATTGCAGGAATCACAAACGATGATTTAGCTCCTTTAATGTCTTTGTTAGGCACCTCTGTTAATGCTAATAGCCGCAGACAGTTAACACCTGAACAAAAATTAGCATTAGAAAAGGTAACAGACAAAATTTTAACAGCTACAGTGCAAAGACAAATAACAGGATTACCTTTGCGCCTGTTAATTGTCAATTCCTCAGCTCAAAGAAAACATTTACTTGGTCTCATTATACAGCAAAACGATAACGACCTTAAAATACTGGAGTGGATCTTTTTATCCTTCCAGCTGAAAAACACCATCTGCACCCGCATTGAACTCTTTGCCAACATGATAATAAAAGGCAGAAAAAGAATCATAGATATGGCGGGTCGGGAACCAGATGTTATTTACATTCCAATTGTACAGGATTATCTTAACTGGTTGCTGACTACTTCAGAGACATTCCAAATTGCACTTGCTGAATATCCAGGCACACTTAGTAACACTTATCCTCCAACAAATTTTTTACCTATCTTACAGGACCAGACTTTTGAAGAAATTCCAGTCAGGTCTGAAACCCCAGTAGAAGGGCTTACAGTTTTTACTGATGCTGGGCGAAAATCTAAACGAGCTGCTGCCACTTGGTACACAGACAGCCAGTGGAAACATCATATTTTGCAGGGTCATCTTGGTGATTCTCTACAAACACTGGAGTTAAGAGCAGTATTATGGGTTTTCCAGCAATGGCCAGAAACACCGTTAAACATTGTGTCAGATTCTCTCTATGTTGTTGGGACAGTGCAACGCCTTGAGCGAGCCATGGTTAAAACGGTGAAAAACGCTACCTTGTATATGCTTTTAATGCAGTTGTTACATTTGTTAAACCAGCGGCTAACACCGTATTTTATCACACACATTTGTAGCCATCAGTTCCAATATGGTCTGTCTATCGGTAACAACAATGCAGACCAACTTGTTGCTGCAACATGGACAAATCATACAATTAATTTGTTTGAACAGGCACGTCTCTCACATGATTTTTTCCGTCAATCAGCGAGGGTGTTAGCTCGGCAATTTAACTTGCCTATTACTGACGCTCGAGGCATTGTACAGTCTTGTGCTTCCTGCCAAAAAATTGGTTTTGGTCTAGGCTTAGGGGTCAATCCTAGAGGATTGGCTGCCTTACAACTATGGCAAATGGATGTCACGCACATTGCTGAGTTTGGCCATTTAAAATATGTCCATGTCAGCATTCATACCTTTTCTCATGCTATGTGGGCCACAGCTCAAACTGGTGAGCCTGCTAAACATGTTATTAAACACATGCATGCTGCTATTGCTGCATTAGGCATTCCTTTAGAAATCAAAACAGACAATGCACCGGCACATGTGTCACATTCATTTGCACATTTTTGTAATCTGTGGGGAATCCGTAGAGTCACTGGTATTCCACACTCTCCCACAGGTCAAGCCATTGTTGAGCGAGCTCATGCTACCCTGAAATCGCTTTTGCAAAAACAAAAAGAGGGAGAACAGATGCCATTTGAACGTCTTGCCAAAGCTCTGTATGTATTAAATTATCTGCGTTTAACAGGGAACCGAGAATCTCCACCAATTGTAATCCATCATACATCATTACAATCAAAGGTGCAAAAGGTCGAGGCAGCAAAAGTTCAGTTTAAAGATTTGCGAACAGGAGAATGGAAAGGCCCAGTAGAGGTAAAAATGACTGGCAGAGGATATGTTTGTGTTTCGACAGGTGAAGGACCACGATGGGTCCCGAGTCGGTGGGTGAGGCCATGGAAAGAACATATGGACCAGTCGGATCAGCCACTTTGATAATTATCATGTGGATTTTAACTGTACCCCAGAGAATCCATTCACCACTTGTTTGGTGGCTGTGCCCATAGATAATTGGCCTGTTCCAATGGCTCAGCAGGCTGTTGCACAAGGCATGGGAAAGGTAGATGCCTGGGATGGCTGGATAACTTACCTGCCAAAGAGTTCGTTGGAACCACAAGAATTGGAATTATTAGGGTCTGTAAAAATGGACTATTGTCTATATTTCAATTATGTTGGGAGGAATCAGTCACGAGCTTGGTGGGTTAATGCCACCCTGCCGGTGTATGCTAACCATAGCTCTTGGTGTGATTATACCTCCAGCAACATATCTAAAGCTACTAACCAACCTATTAGCTTGCCTAGTGGTCACTTTTTGGTTTGTGGGGATCGTGCCTGGCCAGGGATCCCTTCTCACATAAAAGGAGGACCATGTAGTTTAGCACGACTGACCCTATTAATGCCAAATCGATCACAAATTTTGCAAATCAGACGTAAAAGCAATTATCGTGCAAAAAGAAGTTCACACGCTTTTAGTAGTTTTTGTAATGATCACATAGAATTTTGGAATAGACCCCTCAGTCGGGATTGCTCACGCACTAACTACTTTAAATAGACTAGGTTGTTGGCTTGCAAAACAAACTAATGCTACTACTGAAGCTTTAAGTAATCTTTTATTAGATGTAGATAGTATAAGGCATGCTACTCTGCAAAATAGAGCAGCAATTGATTTTTTACTACTAGACCAAGGTCACGGATGTGAAGATTTTGAAGGAATGTGCTGTATGAATCTTTCTGATCATTCTGAATCTATACATAGAAAGTTACAAGTGCTCTCGGATTGGGATTGGTTTCAAAGATTATTACAGGGTTTGGGGTATTGGTGGTTGGCTAGGAGTACTAATCAAACAAGGTTTAACAGTTTTAATGGTATTGATTATTATTGTTTTAATCTTTTGTTGTTTATGGAAGTGTATTGTCAGTATGCTATCTCGTGCTGTGAATCGGGTCTGGATTGCTCAAAAACAAAAAGAGGGATTTGTGGAGAGCTATTTGACTGTGAATGGGCATGTGAGCAATCCAGACAATTGCTTGACAACTGTAAGGTAGTGACCCGCAGGCATTGAGGCCTCGCCTGAGGGTTACTAAAGTTCGTGTACGTGCAGAAGCCTTGGGAAAAGTTAGCACGGAAAACTACTGAGAGAGATACGCAGAGGAGGAATGTTATGTGTAACCTTGAAGCATATGCTGTCATAGTTAACCAATCATTAAGCTGTTACTGAGTGAATCCTATTAGGTATTTAGCCGTGTGAACAATACATGTATCCAATTAGACTTGTGTGTGTTAATGATAGACAAGTAGAGTGCCTATATATACTGAGCTATCTGCGCAATAAACTTTGGCACAGTCTGATCATATTGGTCTGTGTGCTGTGTCCGGGACTTCTGCGTCAACAATAAGGTACACGAATTAGCTACTACTGGATGAGTATCCTGTGCAATTTTGTTGATTGCTCTGAGATCTTGAACAAGTTTGCAACTTTTCCCATCATATTTCTTTACTGTCAAGATAGGAATATTATATTCCAATTCACATTCAATTAATAATCTATATTTTCAAATTTATCGATTTTTTTCTTTTTTATTCCCTTTGATCCTCCAATTTTAAGGGATATTGTTTTATTCTAATTAGGCAGCCCCCCCCCCTTTTATTTTGACTTTAACAGGCAAAGCATTTTTCTCCTTACCTGGAACTTCAGATGCCCATACTCCCAGATTTACCTGATTAAGGATTTATTCTATTTCAGGGAGGTCCTCCTTTTCACTTTTCTGTTGAATTAAGGGTAAACTCAAAACTGCAATTAATTGATCATTTTTAACTCTTAATTCCATTTTGCCTTCTTTAAATGCTGCTTCTCGCCCTAATAAAGATTTTGGAGAATTTGGCATGCATAAAAATCTATGCATTCCTATTTGTTTTCCCAATTTGTACTCTAAGGGTTTCAGAAAGAATACCTTTTTTTTCTTTTTTCTTTTTTTTCTCAGTGGCCAGTAGCTCCCACATCTGTAACAAATTCTTTTCCCTCTGATTTAACACCAAATAAGTTGCTCCTGTATCCACTAAAAATTCCACTTTATTTCCTCTAGTCCCTAGCTTTAATTTAACCAGTGGATCTTCTAGGGTAGATTCCCCAGGTTCCTCACTGTGTCTTTCGAGATTCAATTCAGCCACAGGAGCCACCCCATGGCACTCCACCCCCAGGGCAGTCTCACTTCCAACGTCCAAACTCCCCACAGCACGCGCACCCATCCGGTTCCACGGAAGAAGAGCCCACTCCCCCTCCTCTGCCTCCCCAGCCTCATCCCACGCTCAAACACAGAAGCTGCACCAGCTCTGCTCCTTTCCCCCTTGGTTCTCCTTTTTTTTTTTTTTTCTCACAGTTGCTCACCCTGCTCTGCAGCGGCTGCAGATGCCTCTGCAACAGCACTTCTGTTTTAACCCTCTTAACTCTGAATGTGAATCTGCTGCTTGTTGCCAGTGACAGCAATCTCTTCCTCCTTATCAACATCAGATAGGACAGATGCGGAGGGTGCTTCTCTCAGAGGTCCTTGTGATAAATAATTTTCCAACCTATGTTCCTGATTACTGTTTTTTAACTTTAAGTATCTTTCTCCGATATCACAAGCTGAAGAAGTTTTCTCCATCTTAACTTTCAGGTTTTCCCTGTCCTTTTCCAAAGCCAAAATTAAGGGATCTGGCAGAGCTATATTAATTTCGCATTCCGTCTGTCACTCAGGGTGGTTTCTTAAAGTGAAAAACATATCTGTATACATTACTTCATCCCATTTTCCTTGCCGCCTCAAAACAACATTAATTGTAACAATGTATTATAGTTCAGAGTTCCATTTTTAGGCCATTTTTCCTGATCTTCCAAAGTATACAAAGGCCACCATTGGTTACAATATTTTACCAATGTTTTCTTATTTACTGAGCCCCCAGGAGACCCTCCCAGTTCTTTCCAATGTGCCAAAATGCACCCTAAAGTACTCTTTTTCAAGTTCTCTCCACTCTGCTGATTTCCCATTATCAATCTCACATACACACACACACACGGGATCCCACAGACACACTCCACACAGTTACAACACTTGAGACAGAGACAGAGACTAAAAATCAATCAAACAACAATTAATAACACAGTTATAACATCCTGTCACCAATACCAAAATCACAAGACCAAAATAATTACTGTAACAAGCCACAAAATAAGTTGGATACCAATAAGATCCAAAACCATTTCCACAAGACACCCCCTGTGTCTTGTAGGACCCGAACCACAAGATGCTCCCTGCTTCTTGTGAGTGCATACCAAACGGACTCTAGCAGCCGGGTATATGCCTTTACCCACGAGATTTCCTATCTCGATTTACGGAAGGTTTCCTAACCATGCGTACACTTACCAAACCAATTTAGTCTTTATGTAAGATGCCCCCTGCACCTTACAGACTATACAAAAGAAAAGAATACCTTTTATGAAGATGGTCCTTGTCTGCTCCCACAGTGATACAAATGAGTTGAGGGGTCCCTCCGGGAAAAATTCCCGAGGGCCCTAGGGAGCCCTGTCCTCAGCGGGTCCTGCAGCCGAGCAAAGTAGGTCCCATCTGGGGTGCTAAATTGATTCAGAGAAAACTCCAGGAACAAACTCACCAACAAAGTTTTAAGTTGACAAGCAGGTATTCTTTACTGTGGTGCCGGGAGACACGAGGGACAGCTCCTCCTAATGTGTGTCCCTGTATTGCTACACAAGCTGTCCTTCTATAGCCGCTGGATATACATATTCATGAGGCTATGTATGAATTACATCAGTTTCCAGAAAGTTCCCCACATGTGTACAAAAATGTGGTGGTGGTCTCTGAGGGTCGTTTACTTCTTACAGCAATCTTCATCACTTCTGGCAGCCTTTGAAGCACACACAGTAGATGCTTATACCAGCTTAATTGGTTCGTTAACACCATAGACATAACAATCATCCTGTCCTTCTACTTATCGGTTAGTTTAACTGCAGCCCATCCTGGACCCCTGCCATTCCAGATACTCCTTATCCTTACATCCTGTTCTTCTAGCCTGTTTTCCTTACACTCATTCTGTACTAAGGTCATAAAGGCCTAAAATTACATCAACTACAACGGTTTATCTTATACAAGAATTCTCAGTATGTTCTCTAGCTGTACTCTATTTTTTTTTCTGTGAATCATGCACCTCAGTAATTTTCCATTGCTACTGTTACAAAGCCATCAAACTTAACATTGCTTAAAACTGATTCTAAAGGTTTATATATTTCATTTTGTGATTTTTTTGCCCCCCTTGTCTCCCCAGGACACTCGTTTCTGCACAAATGTTAATAAATAGCTGCTTCAATGCTGTGTCTACCCTGAACTTTTACAAGAAAAGTTTTTATCTAGAGACCATTTCTCACATGGCTTGCCCTAAAAGGATAGGAGGGCAAGTCCATGCCTCCCCAAGCTGTCTGAAGTGGGACTAGCCCCATAGAACTGGTGCCCAGCCTGTCTCAGTCTCTCCCGGGGTTTTTAACACAGCCCCAGCATGGGAGCTGCACCCTGGCCAAGAGGTGGGCCACCTTCTCCTTCCACAGCCCAAGGTATCCTCATCCCTGGTCACCCTCACAGCCCTGCTGCAGCCTGGACAGCCCCACACTGCTGAGAACAGACTCCTTGCTTCCAGGGGCCTCATCCAGCACTGAGGGTGTGGGGGGAAGAACATAAATCTTCCGATGTTTCACCCAAGCTTCCTCTGTGCTCCCAGCAGCAATAAATACTAACAAATACAAATTCTTCCACATGTTCTGCTCCCAACCCCAGGACCAGTGTGGGCAGCCTCACCCAGGGCCCCCAGCCCAACTTCACACCCCCCGGCTCGAGCCACAACTCTGAGCTGGGAGCAGTGCTGACAGAAGTCTTGGCCATATCCCTAGAGTGCTGAGGCTGCTCCCAAGCCTCTGCCTCTCCTGGTGAAGTCCCCTCAGTGATCTCAGCCCTGCCACAGGGAACAGCCAGGGCATCTGTGTTGCTCAGGAGGATGGGGGCACACAGGGAGGATGATACTTCAAGGTGGTGCTTGCTCACTGCTCCTTTACTCATCTCTCCCTGAGGTACTGAGCTGGAGGCTCCCCGGTGGCCCTGGGGGATGGAGAAGTTCAGGCTCAGGGTGAGTAGCAGGGGTTCCTTTGCATCTCCGTAAAGGATTTCAGTTCATAGGGGATCCCCGAGTCTACTTCAATCGACTTGTATGAGAAAAGCAGCCGGATATCATCTCATCGTGAAGGTAGGTCTTCCCCGATTTGGAGCTGTAAAACCTGAGTGGAGACAAGAGCAGGGTGGAGGGACCTCAGGCTCCCAGGCAAGAGCAGGACAGCCTTGACCGTGGCACGACCCCCTCACCTACTTTGGGCTGTAGTCAAGGTGGCCATTCTGTTTGCCCTCAGGCAGGGCAGCAGCTCCAACCTCCCTGAAAAAGCATCCAGTCATTGCTCCTCCCCAGGGCAAGGGAGTCAGGCTGCCAAACTCCCACTCTGGCAGGAGGGCCTGCATGTTTGGGGGAGGCAGGGACACATGAGCAAGGAGCTCAGGGGTAACCCTGGGGCAGGTGTCCATCCTACCTGGCATGCCCTACCTTAGGTGCATCAGGTAGCAGAGGACCCTGCAGGGTGGGCCAGTGCCTGGTAGGTTTCTGGGTCCCACAGTAGCCCTTTCCTCCTCCCCCACAGGCACCAGGAAGATGCGATGAGGTAGGAAGGTCATGTGGTTGGCCGGCATATCCTGGAAGTCATACATCACCAAAAAACATCTTCACCACAGTCTTGTTGGTGTTAAATAAGGTCTGTAGAGGGTGGGGGGTAAGACCAGGAAGGTCATAGGAATGGATCCATAGGGCATTCATCTGGGGCATCTGGAGGCAGCACCAGTGGGTCCAAGGGTGCAGAAAGCCCCGCATCAGCCCCAGAGGGCTTAGCCTGAGGCCCACAGGTCAGTCCTTTCCATGCACCTCCACTCCACTCCAAGACCCTTACTTCTCCCCACCAACACCTTGTTCCCTACATCTCCTATCACCTTATCTTCCTGCCAGTACCTTGGGGACCCTGTGCTCCCCTCTGCTGTGCTTTTCAGCAGCCATGTACTCCCTCTGCACAGAGCTTTCTGGCTGCTGCCCCTGTCAAACAACGTGATAGAGTGTATCCACCTTGGGGAGCAACTGGAGCCCACATGGCCCCCTCTCCATGGAGCTGCCAGAAGCCAACTCACCACTTGGATGGTTCCAGCTTTGGGGACCCTTCTTTCCCAAGGCCTCCAAGTCAGTCACTCCCTGGGGCAAAAGAAAGCACATGAGAGAGGGAGAAAGCACATGAGAGAGGGAGAAAGCCCATGGAGATCCCAGCTGGGTCCTAGCATGGGGCCACAGGCCCCTCTTGCCAGGAACACCTGGCACAAAGCAGCAAGACAATGCCTAGCTTAGTCCCTCTCTAGACAGAAGGATGAGCAAGTAGCAACACAGAGGTGATGGCAAAGCAGCAGCCATGAGATGGTTGGCTAGCAGCCTGCCTGTTTATACACCTGCAAGGGTTCCTGCTTCTTTCCCTCTTTGCTTTGTGAGTTAAATATTGCTCCCGGCACAGCTAGCAGTCTCCTCAGGTAGGTGGTTGCTCGAATCACATTCTCCAGAAAGGGAAGAGAGGCAGCCCCAGAGGATGTGTGGTGCCTGGGTACAGCTCCCACTCACATCCTCCCCAAGGCCCAGCCCTCCCTCATCTGCATACCAGGAAAGGCCAGGGCATGGTGTGTTCAGAGATGTCAATGGGCAGAGTGGAATGCTGGGGGCAGTAGGAGATGCTGGCACCATTCTCTGCCATGAACCCCTTGATCCTCCCCCATGGCACAAAGCATCCTTTCCGGATGGACTCCTGAGAGAGGAGGGAAGTGTTAAGGACTTTCAAACACCAGTCCTGCCCCTTGCCTCTAAGCTGCAGGCAAGATCACCCCCATCTCCACTGCAACCATGTCTGCTTGCCCTTGCATGCCTCCTGGCTCTCTGGAAACTGCCCATGAATTGCCCCGGCTGCTCACTCCAAGACAGACCCATACTGAATCAGTGGGCTGAAACCAGCCACCTAATAGAGAGAAGCAGTGGGATTGCCTCAGCTCAGCCACTCAGCTCCATGGTGGCCATCTCAGCAGGATCTGGGGTCCTAGCATGTCACCCAAAGATCTGCTGGCCGAGCCATTCCGCTGGTGGATGGTTGCTGTGTGAAGAGCCGCTTAATGCCAGGCCCATGGAGACAATTACACCAGCCCCACACTGGGGCTCTCATGAGGCTCAGCCTCTCACCAGCCCAGCCTGGAGCCTGGTGGGACCCACCTCCCTCTCTAACAGATGGGTGCCATTACCTCAAAGTTGCCCAGCAGAGCATGGCTGATGGTGGTGGCCCAGGGCACTGTGGAGGACTTGGTATTCCTCTGGAGACTGCTCCAGAGATGTTGCCTTTGAAAGAGGAGAGAAAATCGGTGTCAAACCAGAGAGCATGCAGCCTTGAGATGCCCATGTCCCTGGGGGTGAAGAACCCTCTTCAGGTCCCTCCATCCCTTTCTTTGGTGGAGGTTGAACCCACGTTCCTACCCCCTAGGGGCAGAAGAAACCTCCCTCTGCCCCACAGCTTGGGGTCTTGTGGAGGAGAGATGCCTGGGGCAGGGAAGGGAAGAGGATTTGTCTCAACCCAACCCTCCCATGGGGATGCAGGGTGCTGAGGTGGCTAGGCACCCCAGGCCCTCATGGCTGTCCCTCAGGGCTGCCGAGACACGATTTGAGGCTCAGCCTGCTCTTCAGCCTCTTCCCAACCGCAGTGCAATCTGCAGAGCTCTGGAGGGGGCACGAAATCAAGAACTGTGTTAGGGAAGCAACTGGGGACTGTGCATCCCCAGAACGTGCCATCATCCCTTGCCCTCCCCCACAGCCCCATGAGGGTCCCAGCATATTGGGCAGGCTGTCAGTGGCCTCTGCAGGGGCATTCATCAGGGCAGCACAAGGGCTAGGGTAGGGACGTGGGGATGACAAAATCAAGACCTGGCTGCAAGGGCAGGTCTTTACACTCCCAAAATGGCTCTGCTGGGGAAGGAGGTGTTGGTACCCAGCTTGAGGGTACAGTGTGCAGCTCCCACCCTGCAAAGGAGGTCTCAGGGCCAGCCCCTGTGAACAAGACACCCCCAGAAGGAACCATGCACCAATACCCCCTTGCACCTCTCAGGGAAGAAAAGTCTTGTGCCCAGGAGATTCATGCAAAATCCTTGGTAATGCCACCTGCCTACCCCTGCCCACAGCCAGGGTCCTACAGCTGTAGGGTGGGGGGTTAAAGCCAAGGCAACACTGCAACTTCCTTTTAAAGATGTCCTGAGCAAGCAGCTACATGATACTTAGTTACCAGCTGGGTCTAAACCACAACAAAGGGGGACACCCTCCCTTCTGGAAGCCACACTAAAGGATGATGGAGCTGGCTAGCATGACTGGGCAGGAATACCAAGCGAAGCTGCTGGAGGGCTTCACTCTGCAAGGGCAGTGCTGAGAGCAGCCAGGCTGGAGGAGCAGTCACCAAAAAGGGCATGTGGGCAGGGATGGAGCTGTACCCCCATGGACTGTGTCCCAGATTCAGGCAGCAAGAACCCAGGGTAGTTCTACTGTCAGTTCCTGCAGGATGCTGTACCATGGGATGCCCCAGGGAAGGAGAGGAGCATGACAACTCCATCATGAGCCTGCTGCAGCCTCAGCCAGCAGGACATGGTGAAGGCAGGGAGCTGGTCAGGAGGGACTGGTAAGCAGTGAGGAATTGCAGGCAACTCCTGAATTGCCAGGGCAGTTGCAAGACTCTGGAGTCTGCCCCATTTCTAAGAGCTCGTGGCACCCTGGGGATGTGCTACAGGCACCCTAGAACTGCAGAAAAGCCAGTGGCATCTCTGCACACAGCATTGGGGTTCCCACTCCCTGGCCAGAGCATGTCCAGTCCTGATCCCTGCCACCAAAACCCTTGTCCAGTGGGCAGAGTGCCCTGATGGATATCATGGCCAGGGACCCAAGCCATCCCACTCCTCTGCATTCTTCTCCCCCAGGCAGACAGAGGACAGCCACTCTACCCAAGCCTGCCAGTAAGTCTGGCTTAACATGAAGCTGTCAGACACTGACTGTGGCCCCATGCCAAATGTTCAACTCTTGTTGTCATGGAGAGGTTGTGTCCGGCTCAAATCACAGAATCATAGAATGGTTTGGGTTGTAAAGGACCTTAAGATCATCTAGTTTCAACCCCCCTGCCATGGGCAGGGCCACCTCCCACTAGACCAGGTTGCTCAAGGCCCTGTCCAACCCAGCCTTGAACACTGCCGGGGATGGAGCATTCACAACTTCCTTGGGCAACCTGTTCCAGTGACTCACCACTGAGGCTCTAAAGGCCAGAGAGCTGGTTGCAAACAGCAGATCAAGTGACTACAAGGTGTCAAGAGCCAGTGACAACATACAGATGGCACATCCCAGGGCTGACTGTTAGCTGCTGCCCTGCTCATACCAGTGCACTGGGACAGAACAGGGAGCTGTGCCATGACGGACCACATGTCCATGACGGACCACATGTCCATGAGGACCATGTTTTGCCCACAAGGACAGCCCTGAGCTCTGGTTGTCCCTGGGCCATTCCCTGCTTCCCCCCACAAGTGACGCTCACCTTAGCTGTGGGAAGTAGGTGATTTCAGAAAGGTGCACCTTTGGCATCAGTACTGAAGCAGGCTGTGGGCACTGGATGGCATGACAGGGCTCTCTTCTTCCTTGCTGATGGGGGCAGGCTCTCATGGGGAGCAGGAGTCAACCACAACCTCACCAGCAGGCATTAGCTTCCTTTTTGCTGGGCAGCTGCCACTGGCAAGCCAGCTGCTCCCACAGGGCATCTTCTCCAGGGAACTCAGGTTGCTGGGCTCAGGGCTGAGTGCTGCCTGTAGAGCTAGGAGGTCCTTGCAACCCTTGGCTACCACTAGCCATTCCTCTTCTCTGTTAGCCATGCTGCTGTGAGACAGGCTGCTCTCTGGCTTCTATATATTCCCATCAGAGTCCAGCTACAATCTTTAAATTTGCACAATCTGCAATATTGTGCAAATTAAAGGAAAGTAGATTGTGGTCACTCACCAACTCCCTATTATCCCTGTAGTCTGTGGGCTGATCCCCCAGCAAGACAGGGCAATCATGTCTCATGTGCAAAGAACTGCAAGCAAGAGGCCAGAAGACATCCTGCAACAAAACACAGACAAGGGACAATGTGGGCCCCCTCCATAAGCTATCAGGAGAACTGGCTACCCTGGATTTGGAGAAGGGAGAGGTTCTTAATGACTTCTTTGCCTCAGTCTTCGCTGGCGAATGCTCTGACCACACCACCCAAGTCTTGGAAGGCTGACACAGGGATTGTGAGAATGAAGACCCCGGGCCCACTGTAGGAGAGGATGTGGTTCGAGACCATCTTAAGAACCTGAATGTGCATGAGCCCATGGGACCTGATGAAATCCATCTGTGGGTCCTGAAAGAACTGATGAATGAAGTTGCTAAGCCACTGTCCATCATATTTGAAAAATCATGGCAGTCAGGTGAAGTTCCCAATGACTGGAAAAAGGGAAATAAAACCCCCATTTTCAAGAAGGGGAAAAAGGATGAGCCAGGGAATTACAGACCAGTCAGCCTCACCTCTGTGTCCGGCAATATCTTGGAGCAGATTCTCCTGCAAGGCATGCTAAGGCACAAAAAAAACGAGGTGGTTGGTGACAGCCGGCATGGCTTCACTAAGGGGAAATCATAGAATCATAGAATAGTAAGGATTGGAAAGGACCTCAAGATCATCTAATTCCAGCCCCCCTGCCACGGGCAGGGACACCTCCCACTAAACCATGCCATCCAAGGCTATGTCCAACCTGGCCTTGAACACCGCCAGCAATGGAGCATTCACAACGTCCCTGGGCAACCCATTCCAGGGCCTCACCACCCTCACAGTAAAGAATTTCTTCCTCAGATCCAATCTAAACTTCCCCTGTTTAAGTTTGAACCCATTATCCCTTGTTCTATCACTACAGTCCCTAATGAAGAGTCCCTCCCCAGCATCCCTATAGGCCCCCTTCAGGTATTGGAAGGCTGCTAGGAGGTCTCCACGCAGCCTTCTCTTCTCCAGGCTGAACAGCCCCAATTTTCTCAGCCTATCTTCATACGGGAGGTGCTCCAGTCCCCTGATCATCCTCGTGGCCCTCCTCTGCACTTGTTCTAACAGTTCCAAGTCCATTTAATGTTGAGGACACCAGAACTGCACGCAGTACTCCAAGTGAGGTCTCCCAAGAGCAGAGTAGAGGGGCAGGATCACTTCCTTTGACTGGCTGGTCACACTCCTTTTGATGCAGCCCAGGATACAGTTGGCCTTCTGGGCTGCAAGCGCACACTGCTGGCTCATGTTCATTTTCTTGTCAACCCACACCCCCAAGTCCTTCTCCACAGGGCTGCTCTGAATCTCTCCAGTGCCCAACCTGTAGCTGTGCCTGGGATTGATCCGACCCAGGTGTAGGACCTTGCACTTAGCATGGTTGAACTTCATTAGGTTGGCATCTGCCTACCTCACAAGCGTGTCAAGGTCCCTCTGGATGGCATTCCTTCCCTCCAATGTATCAACTGAACCACACAGCTTGGTGTCATCGGCAAACTTGCTGAGGGCACACTCAATCCCACTGTCCATGTCACCCACAAAGATGTTGAACAAGACCCGACCCAACACCGATCCCTGAGGGACACCACTCGTTACTGGTCTCCAGCTGGACATTGAGCCATTGACCACAACTCTTTGCGTGCAGCCATCCAGCCAGTTCTTTATCCACTGAGTGGTCCACCTATCAAATTGATGTCTCTCCAACTTAGAGACAAGGATGTGATGTGGGACAGCGTCAAACGCTTTGCACAAGTCCAGGTAGATGATATCAGCTGTCCTACCCCTATCCATCATTTCCATAGCCCCATCATAGAAGGCCACCAGATTGGTCAGGCAGGATTTCCCCTTAGTGAAGCCATGCTGGGTGTCACCAAGCTCCTTGTTGTTTTTTATGTACCTCAGCATGCCTTCCAGGAGAATCTGCTCCAAGATTTTGCCAGGCACAGAGGTGAGGCTGACTGGTCTGTAATTCCCTGGCTCATCCTTTTTCCCCTTCTTGAAAATGGGGGTTATATTTCCCTTTTTCCAGTCGTCAGGAACTTCACCTGACTGCCATGATTTTTCAAATATGATGGACAGTGGCTTAACAACTTCATTTGCCAGCTCCTTCAGGACCCGCGGATGGATTTCATCAGGTCCCATGGACTTGTATACATTGAGGTTCTTAAGATGGTCTTGAACCAGATCCTCTCCTACAGTGGGCCCAGGGTCTTCATTCTCACAGTCCCTGTGTCTGCCTTCCAAGACTTGGGTGGTGTGGTCAGAGCATTTGCCAGTGAAGACTGAGGCAAAGAAGTCATTAAGAACCTCAGCCATTTCCAAACCCAGCGTAGCCAGTTCTCCCAATAGCTTCTTGAGGGGGCCCATGTTGTCCCTAGCCTTTTATTTGCAATGTTCCTATAGAAACCCTTCTGTTATCTTTCACATCCCTAGCCAATTTTAATTCTACGTGGGCCTTAGCTTTCCTAACCTGGTCCCTAGGTTCCTGGACAACATCCCTGTATTCTTCCCTGGCCACCTGTCCTTGCTTCCACCTTTCATAAGCCTCTTTTTTTCTTCGAATTTTCCTCAGCAGCTCCTTATCCATCCTAGGAGGTCTCTTGGCCCTCCTGCAGCACTTCCTTCTAGTAGGGATGTATCCAAACAAACAAAAAAACCTCAAAACTGGTATCCACGCTGTTCTGGTTGGTTTTGTTTGTTTGGGGGCTGTTTGTTTCTTTGTTTGCTTAGGGCTTTTTTGGTCTAAATGAAATTTCTGTGTTTTAATTTGAGCTTACTGTCTGTTGTTCTGTCACTCAGTGCTTCCAAGAAGACGTTGACTCTGTCATCTTTACATCTTCCAATCCGGCATTTATACATACTGGGAAACTCTACTCTGGCCCTTTTCATCTCCAGCGTGAACAGTTACAGGTCTCATAGCCTCTCATAGCATATCAGATGCTCCAGGTCTTCAACTACTTTTGTTGGATCTTCACAGCATGCACTTCACTATGCCCATGTCTCTTGTACAAGGGGGAGCCTAAAACTAAATCCTGCCTGACCAATCTGGTGGCCTTCTATGATGGGGCTACGGAACTGATGGATGGGGTAGAGCAGTTGATGTCACCTACCTGGACTTGTGCAAAGTGTTCAACGCTGTCCCACATGACATCCTTGTCTCTAAGTTGGAGAGACATCAATTTGATAGGTGGACCACTCGGTGGATAAAGAACTGGCTGGATGGCCGCACACAAAGAGTAGTGCTCAGTGGCTCAATGTCCAGCTGGATACCAGTAACAAGTGGTGTCCCTCAGGGATCGGTGTTGGGACGGGTCTTGTTCAACATCTTTGTGGGTGACATGGACAGTGGGATTGAGTGTGCCCTCAGCAAGTTTGCTGATGACACCAAGCTGTGTGGTTCGGTTGATATGCTGGAGGGAAGGGATGCCACCCAGAGGGACCTTGACATGCTTGTGAGGTAGGCAGATGCCAACCTGATGAAGTTTAACCATGCCAAGTGCAAGGTCCTACACCTTGGTCGGATCAATCCCAGGCACAGCTACAGGTTGGGCACTGGAGAGATTCAGAGCAGCCCTGTGGAGAAGGACTTGGGGGTGTGGGTTGATGAAAAAATGAACATGAGCCAGCAGTGTGCGCTTGCAGCCCAGAAGGCCAACCGTATCCTGGGCTGCATCAAAAGGAGTGTGACCAGCAGGTCGAGGGAGGTGCTCCTGCCCCTTTACTCTGCTCTCGGGAGACCTCACTTGGAGTATTGTGTGCAGTTCTGGTGTCCTCAACATAAAAAGGACATGGAACTGTTAGAACAAGTGCAGAGGAGGGCCACGAGGATAATCAGGGGACTGGAGCACCTCTCGTATGAAGATAGGCTGAGAAAATTGGGGCTGTTCAGCCTGGAGAAGAGAAGGCTGCGTGGAGACCTCCTAGCAGCCTTCCAATACCTGAAGGGGGCCTATAGGGATGCTGGGGAGGGACTCTTCATTAGGGACTGTGGTGAGAGGACAAGGGATAATGGGTTTAAACTTAAACAGGGGAAGTTTAGATTGGATCTGAGGAAGAAATTCTTTACTGTGAGGGTGGTGAGGCCCTGGAACGGGTTACCCAGGGAGGTTGTGGATGCTCCATTGCTGGCTGTGTTCAAGGCCAGGTTGGACATAGCCTTGGATGGCATGGTTTAGTGGGAGGTGTCCCTGCCCATGGCAGGGGGGTTGGAACTCGATGATCTTGAGGTCCTTTCCAACCCTAACTATTCTATGATTCTATGATTCTATGACATGGGGAAAAGCATGTTCGAGTTTCAGCCCCTAGCATTAAGGGAATTGGTTGTCTGAAAGAGGCATACCTGGGTGCAGCCTGGAGAGGCATATTTGGCTGTACCCAAAGGCAGGCTAGTTGGCAGACAGCTCACCTGTGGATCTGAGCTGTGGTAGTGCCAGGTAACCCTCCCACAGCCATCGGTGGGGGTCAAGCTGCCAGAGGGCTGATAAAGCAACAGGTTTGCCTGAAAGGCAGCCTCAGAGCCTGGAGGAAGCCCTCCCCCAGCATCGCTCCTTATCTCAGCAGCGCTGGGATAGGGCAGTGCTCCTGACATGCCTTTATACCTGATAGACTTGAGTCAGTGGCATCATCTCTGCCCCTCCTGCTGCTTAGGTGCTGCAGGGGACAAGGGCTTTGGCACAGCCTGTCCAGGCTTCCTGCCTGGTTTGCTTCCTTGCAGAGTTTGTGGCATTGTCTTGATTACTGTGGGACTGTGGCCAGGTTACGCACACACACACACACACACACACACACGTGAGCACGTTCATGCATGTATGCACACACACAGCTGTGGCACAAATGGGTGAGTCAGGCAGGAGAGGGGGGTGAATTGTGGGGGAATGAATCAGCAGGATGCAGAAGGCAGGTGCTCTCCCAGGGCTGGCCTTTAAGAAAGCCCAAGGGCCTGGCAGCCAGTGCTGGCTCCCCAGGAGATGGGATGAGGGTGCTGGAGGAAAGCTAGGAAAGCTGCAGGGCTTAGCAGGTAGAAGCAGCGCCTGTGGCTTGGACGGCAGAGCAGGAATGGGCCAGCTGTGCGGTGACCAGGTATCCCAGCCTCCTGTGCATGGGGTGGATCCTTGTCTCCAGGAGGCAGACAGCCCTGGGCAAGCTGAGTAGGTCTTTGTCCTGGTCAGCTCCCAGCCAGTAACCTCCTCCTCTTCTCTGAATGAGCAGGGAGAGGATGGAAAAATGAATGATCCCTGCTGGAGAGGGATAACCAGCTCTGGATTGAGGGAATGTAGCGTGGGGGAAGAGCTGGAACAGGGACAACATGAGGATCTGGGGGCATGGTTGGTTGTTGGCTCTGAAATCATTTGTGTGATCTGGGTTCTGCTGCAGATCCCTGGGGGTGCTTGACTGCTTCCCTCATCCAGGAACCTGCTCTGGGCTCTGGAGTTTCCATCTAGCCCAGCTGGTCTCTGCTGAGTTTGACTCTTGAGGATAGGTCCCCTGTGCGATAGAGGTAGGCCTTGTATCAGTGCTGCAGCAGTGAATCCGAAGCTCTCTGTATTTAGGGCCAAACTTACAGGCCAGAAGGCCAATCGTATCTTGGGCTGCATCCAAAGCGTGGTCAGCAGGTCAAGGGAGGTGATTCTGCCCTTCTACTCTGCTCTGGTGAGATCCCACCTGGAGTACTGCATCCAGGTCTGGAGTCCTCAGTACAGGAAAGATAGGGACCTGTGGCCCTCTGTCCAGAGTAGGGCCACAAAAATTATCAGAGGAATGGAGCACCTCTCCTGTAAGGAAAGCCTGAAAGAGTTGGGTTTGTTCAGCCTGGAGAAGACTCCAGGGAGACCTTACTGAGACCTTTCAGTACTTAAAAGGGGGCTATAAGAAAGATAGGGAGACATTTTAGCAGGGCCTGTTGTGATAGGACGAGGAGTGATGGTTTTAAACTAAAAGAGGAGAGATTCAGGCTGGACATGAGGAAGAAACTTTGTACAGTGAGGGTGGTAAAACACTTGCACAGGTTGTCCAGAGAGGTAGTTGATGTCCCATCCCTGTAGACATTCAAGGCCAGGCTGGATGTGGTTCTGAGCAACCTGATCTAGTCGAAGATGTCCCTGCTCATTGTAGGAGGGTTGGACTAGATGAGCTTTGAAGGTCCCTTCCAACAAAAACTATTCTATGATGAGTGTCAGGGTCTGATTGGAGAAAAACCCCAGTGCCGGACCCCTGTTTCAGATCCCAAGAGTGAAATTAAGACACAAAGGAGGTCAAGTACCATAATCGGACAGTTTGTTTATTGCAAATTACAAAAAGACAGCTACTATAAAAAAGGGTAATTATTGTAATAAAGGGGATAGCAATAGGACAGATTGGAAAAAAGGTAGAAAATGAAGCAAGAATTTGGGGTGCAGAGAGAGAGATAGTCACCACCATGGATCCAGCAGCGTCCCGGGGATCTGTTGTCATTGTCATTGGTGATGGGAGTCCTTCAGTGTTCGTAGTTGGTATCGGAGCAGAGTGTCCCCCAAGAGTCTGTCGGAGGTGGGTGTCCTCATGGAGGCATCCTTCTGGAGTCCCCTTGAAGGTACTCCGTGGAGTGCGTCTCATGGAGTTGCCCTCATGGCTGTGTCTCATAGAGGGTGTCCCTTTGGGGTCTGTAGTAGTCATCAGCGGAGAGTGTCTTCACGGAGGTGTCCTTCTGGAGTCATCCTCATGGCAGTGGCTCCCTGGCGATGTGTCTCTTGGTGATTACCTTTTCCCCTTTTGTACAGAGTTGGCGGGAGTACCTCTGCTCTTCTTCTCATGTGTTACACGTTCCTGGTGGAACAGTTTCCCTGGTCTTTCAGCCAGCTCTTTGGCTGCACATGTCTGTACACATGTGCCTGCAGCAATTCTTGGGATAATACCTCACACCAATCCTGGAGGTAATGGATGCAACTGAAAAGTAACGACTTGAATATGTGTGCTTGTAACGTAGCTATTATTAAAGGCTGTGATTTTGTGTATAAACCACCTGTATTTACTAGCCAGTTGCTAATAAGGAACTACACCTTACTACACCTGTTTAGTCTGGAGAAAAGGAGGCTGAGGGGAGACCTTATCACTCTACAACTACCGAAAAGGAGGTTGTAGTGAGGTGGGTGTCAGTCTCTTCTCCCAAGTAACAAGCGACAGGACGCTATCACTCAAGACTCCTCAACATAAGAAGGACATGGAGCTGTTGGAGCAAGTCCAGAGGAGGCCACGAGGATGATAGGGAGGCTGGAGCACCTCCTGTATGAAGACAGGCTGAGAAAGTTGGGGTTGTTCAGCCTGGAGAAGAGAAGCTGTGTGGAGACCTCATATCAGCCTTCCATTATCTGAAGGGGGCTACAAGGATGCTGGAGACAGACTCTTCATCAGGGACTGTAGCAATAGGAGAAGCGATGATGGGTTTAAACTGAAACAGGGGAAGCTCAGGTTAGATATAAGGAAGAAGTTCTTCCCTGTGAGGGTGGTGAGGTCCTGGAGCAGGCTGCCCAAGGAAGTGGTAAATGCTCCATCCCTGGCAGTGTTCAAGGCCATGTTGGATGGAGTCTTGGGCAACATGGTCTAGTGTGAGGCGTCCCTGCCCATGGCAGGGGGGGTGGAACTAGATGATTTTGAGGTCCGTTTCAACCCTAACTATTCTATGATTCTATGACAAAAGGAAACATCCTCAAGTTGCACCAAGGGAGGCTAGATTGGATATTAGGAAAAATGTCTTCATCAAAAGGATTGTCAAGCATCAGAACAGGCTGCCCAGGGAAGTGGTTGAGTCACCGTCCCTGGAGGTATTTAAAAGAGGTGTAGATGTGGTGCTTAGGGACATGGCTTAGTGGTGGAATTGGTAGTGTTAGGTTAATGGTTGGATTTGATGATCAGAAGGGTCTTTTCCAACCTAAATGATTCTATGATGCTATGATTCTATGATTTCTAGTGCTCTGTTCATAGAGCACTTCCTCTTTTTTTTTTTAATGAGGCTAACTCTTTGAAGTTTTCCATCCTTTCCAGTCTGATTCTCTTTTTTCGCACTCATTCTTATGTTGTCTCAGCAGCATTAACTTTGGTGCAAAGTTTGCACCTGTATTTGTTTTGTAAATTATGAAGTACAACTTTGTGGTCATGGAAATGTTTAACTCTGAGTCAAAGTCTGTTTTCTCACCAAAGTGTGTATTTATATATATATATATCAGCTAGTAAACTCACTTTTATGACCCATATCTGTTAGTGGAAGTCCAGATTTCAAGATAAGTTTGAGCAATCTGAGATTTGCTGATTTAGTTTACTAGTGATAGCGCTAATGGACTAGGCTTACCCTGAGGGTCAATATAGTATTGTAGTATCTGAGGCTCTTCCTACACTAGCAGCAAATAAATACTGGACTAATAACAGTAAAGGAAGCTCTACTTCAAAGGAGAATCTGTATGACACTAGATAAGGTTGTTCAGCCATGCAAAACGAAAAAAAGAAATTAAGGATCCCCTAGCCTCTTGCCACCAGGCAGATGAAGGGGACCTGGGTGACAGGGGAGGTTGGAAAAAGGTTACTCCTTGGAGTATAGCACAAACCCCCCAGCTCATGTCACCTTCCCAAATACCCTTCTACAACAGATTTGAGGCCATGGTACTTGAGGATCAGGAAAATGAGGAAGATTATGAAGTAGATAAGGGATCATCCAGGTTAGAAGAGATGCCACGGGAGAGTCAGAGAACACTCCATATCATAACCAACTCTACTAGGAAAAAAAGAAGAGTGGTTGTCATTGGTGGCTCTACCCTGAGAGGAAAAGAAGGCCCAATATGTTGACTCAACCCAATTCACAGGGAAGCCTGCTGCCTCCCTGGGGCCAGAGTAAAAAGAAGTTACCAGAAAACTCTCTTGTCTGGTACAGCCCAGTGATTACTGTCCTTTACTAGTCTTCCAGGTAGACAATGAGGAAGTCCCATCAACAAGAAACCTGAGGGGACTTAAGAAGGACTTCAGGGTCTTGGGGTGACTGGTTCAGGAGCCCAAGTAGTCTTCTCGTCTCTCCTGCCAATCACAAATAATGACAATGGAAGCGTCAGAAAAATATTGTAAATTAATTCCTGGCTCCATGGCTGGTGTCAACATCAGAATTTTGGGGGTTTTGACTATGGGTCAGTCTACACGGCACCAGGCCTGCTGGTGGCAGATGGGGTATACATGTCCCGAAGGGGGAAAAGGATCCTAGCCCAGGAGCTAGCAGGGCTCATAGAGAGGGCTTTAAACTAGGTTCGAAGGGGGAAGGGGATAAAACTGGGCTCACTAGAAATGAGCCAAGGGGTAGCATGCCACTGTTGGAGGCCAAATCCACAGGGCAACTTAAATGCATCTATGCCAATGCCTGCAGCATGGGCAACAAACATGAGGAGCTGGAAGCCATTGTGCAGCAGGGAAATCCTGACATAATTGCCATCACAGAAACATGGTGGAATGATTCACATGATTGGAGTGCTGCAATGGATGGCTACAGGCTCTTCAGATGGGATAGGCAAGGTGGGGTTGCTTGTATGTCAGGGAGTGCGTCAACTCCCTGAAACTAAATATTGTGAGAAAGCTGAATGTTTGTGGGTGATGATCGGGGGAAGCCCAACCAAGCTCATATCCTGGTAGGAGTCTGTTATGGACCACCTAGCCAGGATGAAGCTATGGATGAAGCATTCTTCAAACATCTGGGAGAAGTTTAATGATTGCTTCCCCTCGTTCTCATGGAAGACTTCAACCTACCAGATGTCTACTGGTAGTACAATACAGCAGAGGGAAAACAATCCAGGAGGTTCTTGGAGGGTGTTACGTTAAAAGGGGGAAAATAAACCCCTTGTTTTGTTCTCCAATATGTAACTATCAGTCCGGCCGCGTTCGCTATTTCGAACCTTACTGATCCGGATTCACTGATAGTGGGAAACAAACCCCTTGCTTTATTAGAGGAAGGACAGGAAATGGCTCCAATATGCAACTACCAGTCCGGCCGCGTTCGCTATTTTGAACCTTACTGATCCGGATTCACTGATAGTGTACCACACTGTCCAGTCCAATCAGCTGCAACTATCAGTCCGGCCGCGTTCGCTATTTCGAACCTTACTGATCCGGATTCACCGATAGTGCACCACAACGGGGAAATGGGGTTGTATTCAGTGAGAAAATTAGTTTATTGACACAATAGACACAGGTTCTTATGGATTGCCGGTGATAGAGACTGTCTGCAAAAGCACGTGCATATAATAGTTACATGAATACAAGCGCTTGATAAAGTTGACACAGCTTAGCTCTAAAAGATACAGGTGACAAATAAGAATAACTCTATAGAGATTCTAAGTTTTTCCTAGGAAAGCACTGGATACAGTGCAAGTCTTACCCACAGGCGTCCCTATGGGGGGGAAGAGAGATCCAGCCCGTCAACCGGTCCCAGGAGTCGGTTGATGTTATCTTCCTTAACTCGTCTACGATGGTATCTTCCCTAAAATCCCCCTTTCTCTTGGGCTATTTTATATTATTTTTACCTTCAAGGTGGAGCTTGAGTGACTCTAGTCATACATACCTTTATTACCATTGGTGAAAATTTCTCTCGCCTCGATTTAAAGGTATATGAGACTAAAAATTCAGAGAGCATGCTCAGAGAGAGGTGGTCTTATTTCGGAGGGGGGTCGCACTGGAGAGGGGTGTGTATTTTAGTATTATAATGAAGCAAAGTTCACACTAGGACGGTATTTTGTCAAAAAGATGACAGGCCGCTGGCTCATGATGGCAAGTGTGCAGCTTATCAGTTTCTTGTACCACCTAGTTCCCGTTTTATCTGCTGAAGTTAGGACAGAGCATACCCGCGAAATCTCCACCTCCCTGGATCCTCCGCCTGTTACGGGAACCGCTGTGGAGTGCACATTCCTGGCATACGAGGTACGGCTGCATCTCGCCCTGAGAGGCCCTGAAAGTCCATTTTCTCCTATGTGTGGACAATGCTGCATTTTTAATATAGATTTAATTCCCAATTACCCCAAATTTCCTAATTATTCCACAGAGGGTAACTGCCTAACCCAGCTGGTGAGTGAGCCAAGTAGGGGAGCTCCCCATGTGCCTCTGCCTAGCTTCAGAGTGAGATATTGCTCGAACTCAGGAGAAAAAAAAGAGAATCTATCGCTTGTGGAAGGAGGGGCTGTCACCCCATGAGCAGTACAAGGATGCTGTTAGGTTATGCAGGGAAAAAGCTAGAAAGGCAAAGGCACAGCTGGAACTAAATCTGGACACTGCCATAAAAGAGAATAGAAAATATTTTTACAAATATATTAACAATAAAAGGAGTGCCAAGGAGAACCTCCATCCTCTACTGGATACTGGGGGAAACCTAATGACAGAGGATGAAGAAAAGGCCAAGGCACTTAATGCCAACTTTGACTCAGTTTTTAATAGTCAAACCATCCATCCTCAGCGTACTCATTCCCCTGAGCTGGATGACAGAGATGAGGAGCTGATTGAAGTCCCCATAAACCAGGAGGAAATGGTTAGTGACCTCCTGCTCCACTTTGATGTACACATGTGTATGGGGCCTGTGGAATAATTAGGAAATGTGGAATAATTAGGAATTAAACTTATATTTGAAATGAAGCATTGTCCACACATAAGGGAAAAATGGACTTTCAGGGCCTCTTGGGGCGAGATGCAGCCACACCTGGTATGCCAGGAATGTGCACTCCACAGCGGTTCCCGTGGCGACACAGACGGAGGATGGAGCGGGGTGGAGATCTCGTGGCCACACTCTGTCCTAACATCAGCAAAAGATGGGAACTAGGTGGTACAAGAAACTGATAAGCTGCATACTTGCTACCCTGAGCCAGCAGCCTGTCATCTTTTGACAGAATGCCGTCCTCAGTGTGAACTTTGCTTCATCATAATGTCATTATAATGCATTTACATGCTAAAATACACTCCCATCTCCAATGCGACCCACCTCCAAAATGAGATCACCCCTTTTTGAGCATGCGCTCTGAATTTTTGGTGTCATATACCTTTAAAAGTGAAGCAAGAGAGATTTGCATTAATAATAATAAAGGTATGTATGACTAGAGTCACTCAAGCTCCACCTTGAAGGTGAAAAATAGTATAAAATGACCCAAGAGAGAGGGGAATATTGGGGAAGATACCATCGTGGACGAGTCGAGGAAGATAACATCAGCGGACTCCTGGAACTGGTTGATGGGCTGGACCTTTCTTCCCCCCCATAGGGACGCCTGTGGGTAAGACTTACACTGTATCCAGTGCTTCACTGGGAAAACTTAGAATCTCTGTAGAGTTACTTTTCACTGTTACCTTTATATTTTAGAGCTATGCTGTGTTAACTTTATCAAGCGCTTGTACCCATGTAACTATTATTCACACGTGCTTTTGCAGACGGTATTTATCACTGGCAATCTATAAGAACCTGTATCTGTTGCCTCAATAAACTGTACTGTTTCGGTAACCGATCGTAATTTTCTCACTGAATGCGACCCCATCTCTCGGTGTGGCTGTGAGGGTTCATGAGCACAATTGGACTGGCAGTGTGGTGCACTATTGGTGAATCTGGATCAGTAAGGTTCGATATAGCGAACGCGGCCGGACTGGTAGTTGTACATTGGATCCATACCCAGCCCCTCTAATATCTGAGGAGCAAGGGGTTTATTTTCTCCCCTTTAACGCAACAGGGCCAGATGGGTTCCACCCAAGAGTGTTGAAGGAGATGGCAGAGGAGCTCACCAAGCCACTCTCCATCATCTATCAGCAGTCCTGGTCTACTGCAGGTCCCAGAGGATTGGAGGTTGACCAACGTGACGCCTCTCTACAAAAAGGGCAGGAAGGAGGACTCCAGAAACTCCAGGCCTGTCAGCCTGAGCTCAGTGCCAGGGAAGGTCATGGAGAAAATCATCCTGAGTATGATTACACAGTACATGTAGGAAAACAGGGGATCAGGCCCAGTTGGCACGGGTTCATGAAGGGAAGGTCCTGCTTGACCAACCTGATCTCCTTCTATGATAAGGTAACCCGGCTGGTTGGTGAGGGCGAGGCTGTAGACGTTGCCTATCTGGACTTTAGTAAAGCATTTGACACTGTCTCCCACAGCATTCTCCTGAAGAAGCTGGCTGCTCATGGCCTGGATAGGTGTATTCCTTGCTGGGTTAAAAACTGGCTGTATGACTGAGCCCAGGGTGCTGGTAAATGGTGTCATATCTAGTTGGTATTAGGGCCAGTGTTGCTTAATATCTTCACTGATGATCTGGATGAGAGGATCGAGTGCACCCTCAGTGAATTTGCAGATGACACTAAGTTGGGTGGGAGTGTTGATCTGCTGGAGGATAGGAAGTTTCTGCAGAGGGCTCTGGTCAGGCTGGATTGATGGGCTGTGGCCAATGGCATGAGGTTCAACAAGGCAAAGTGCTGGGTCCTGCATTTGGGCCTCAGTAACCCCATGCAATGCTACAGGCTTGGGGAGGTGTGGCTGGAAAGCTGCTCAGCAGAAATGGACCTGGGGGTGTTGACTGGCAGCCAGCTGAACATGAGCCAGCAGTGTGCCCAGGCAGCCAAGAAACCAACTGTATCCTAGCCTGTATCAGAAATAGTGTGGCCAGCAGGACTAGGGAAGTAATAATCCCCCCTCTACTCAGCACTGGTGAGGCTGCACCTCCAATCCTGTGTTCAGTTCTGGGCCCCTCACTGCAAGAGAGATATTGAGTTGCTGGAGCAGGTCCAGAGCAGGGCAACGGAGCTGGTGAAGGGCCTGGAGCACACGTCTTATGAGGAACAGCTGAGGGAACTGGGGGTGTTTAGTTTGAGGAAGAGAAGGCTCTGGGGGGGACCTTATCGCTGTCTACAACTTCCTGACAAGAAGATGGAGAGAGGAGGTGGCTGGTCTCTTTTCCCAAGTAACGAGAGATAGGATAAGAGGAAATGGCCTCAAGCTGTGCCAAGGGAGGTTTTGGCTGGATATTAGGGAAAATTTCTTCCCCAAATGGGTGGTCAGGCATTGGAACGGGCTGCCCAGGGCAGTGGTGGAATCACCGTCCCTGGAAGCATTCAAAAACTGTGTAGTTAGTGACATGGTTTAGTGGTGGACTTTGCAGTCCCAGAGTGAAAGTTGGACTTAATGATCTTAAAGGTCTTTTCCAACCTAGTTGATTCTATGATCCTCTTAGTACATATATATTCACTTTCTACACCAGCACCTCCTAGAGAGACTTTGTTCAAGTGTCAGCAAAGCGTTTGGTGTTAAACCAGTGTGTCTTCTGCAGTGTCTCATGCTGTGTAATGGAAAATACCCTGTAAATAAAACCTTTTCTTAATTCTCATAAAGTGCTTAGGGTGATCCTGAGAGTTGAGAGCACAGAACTGTTCTTCAGTGGTGTGGAAGTGAGAAGTATTAAATATGAAATTATAATCCACTTTAAGAAATAGATAAAGTAAACAGAGCAGCTTTTGGAAAGGAAACCTCTGTTTTCATTGCAGTTTGAGCGAATCATCAGAAAACAGATAAAAGAACAATTTTAAGTAAAATTGACTTTCTATTTTAAGACACTGTTAACAAAAAGAAATTCTTCACTAGTTGAGAAGCTAAGTAATTATGGTTGAGAAAATAGTTCAAATTAAGATAAAGGATATTGGGTACAGTCTCTGATTTGTTATTAGGACAGATATTAAATATATTTAGTACTCTTGAAAAGGAAGTCAACTGCAGGGTGCCAGTGACGTATAATTATTTAGATTTATCAAGATTAAAGAGGACTGTAAGGAAGTCCAGAAGAGTATAAAACTTGAAAATAAGCAGCACAGGCGATTCATTATTTAAATGGAAAGCACCGTATGTCGGAAGAAGTAAATGCAACTGTTCATACACATTACTTTTCTGCATGGTTGCAGTTCATTTAAAATGAGCTTGAAATCACTGTACTGATGAGTCAACAAAAGCATGTGCTCAATATAGAGAAAATGTTTAAAAAGTAAACAATAATTTGCAGTAGATGGATTTTTTTTTATTTCTGATCAGCTTGATCAAACATGCAGAAAATATTTGAGATAGGTAAAATAAGTTATTTTAAACATTTAAATATGTTTATATTGAAAGACTATTATAAGTATTGAAAGACTATTATAAGTATTGAAAGACTATTATAAGTATTGAAAGACAGACTGTTTTGGTCGCAAGCAAATGAGGACATGAGAGAGATAAAACAATAAGGAATGATGTAAAAAGTAAATTGTGCCAGTTACTCATTTTAATCACTGAAATGAAAACCAACAAATTTAAATTAACTATTAAATGTCAAGACCAATAGTTCAGTAATATTAATTATTTTTTAAAACTTTGTTAGGTAGTGCTGAATCCAGTATTCCAACAGAGGTGAGGCTGTTGCAGCTCCATTGCCCCAGATCCAACCAGTAGTGAGGCTGAAAATGTATTCCCTGTAGGCACACACACGAAGGACTCGTATACATCACATATATACATAGGGACATGGGCGGCTACAAAGATCACAGATGGACATGCAGAACACTCCCACAAGCACAGCAACAGCCTTATCCTTCTCCTCTCTGGTTGAGCAGGATGGAGATCCAACAGTGAGAAAATATATATGCACAAGGTGGATCTGGAGAAGAGAAGGCTGCGTGGAGATCTCATAGCAGCCTTCCAATACCTGAAGGGGGCCTATAGGGATGCTGGGGAGGGACTCTTCATTAGGGACTGTGGTGAGAGGACAAGGGGTAATGGGTTTAAACTTAAACAGGGGAGGTTTAGATTGGATCTGAGGAAGAAATTCTTTACTGTGAGGGTGGTGGGGCCCTGGAATGGGTTGCCCAGGGAAGTTGTGAATGCTTCATCGCTGGTGACGTTCAAGGTGGGGTTGGACATAGCCTTGGATGGCATGGTTTAGTGGGAGGTGTCCCTGCCCATGGCAGGGGGGTTGGAACTCGATGATCTTGAGGTCCTTTCCAACCCTTACTATTCTATGATTCTATGATTCTATGATCTCTCCAGCAACTGTGCTTAGACAGTCTGCCCAGTAGCTGGCTCCCAGATCCCAGTCTCCCCAGTTGCTGGCACCTGGACATAGGAGCCTGTGGCATCTGTAAAGAAAGAGGCTAAACGTACACACACACACACACTGCTTTCACACCTAGTTCCACTTTAGTCACTCAAGCATGGTAATATATAGCTTACAGATACGGGCCTGAGCCATGAAGCCAAACAGCAACTACATCATTCCCAGTGACTGTTTTCAGTCACTATAAATTCCATTCTATAAACAATTATTCTCCAGGCTGCTTCCCAGCCCGACCTTGCACCCAAACACTCAATGGCTTACTCAAGACCCAGGTGCACTATCAGCAATTCTTCTTCTTCTTCTTTAATTATCCACACAGCGGGAATAGGACGGCTTCCAGTTCCCCAATCTCCCCCTTTTTTGTTTTGCATGATACTTTGGCTTCGGTTCTTCTCAAGCTGGCAACAAGTCTCTAGATGACATGGAGGAAAAGCAAAGAAAAGTAGTGACGTCCAGGCTCCAAAAGCAAGGTTTCACCAGTGCACTGGTCAGATATACCGGGAGGCTTGGGAACCTGGAGATAGACACTGTTACTTCCAAAGACACAGTCCTTGGCTTTCTTTATCCCCTTCTCTGCTTGAGGAGTCTTAAATCACACAAGAGCAGTTTCTTGACATTAGCATTTAAAGATGGAAAGTTCAAATACAATAGTTATTTATTATATTATTATTACTTCTAATAGTTACTTATACTAACTTTTGCTTTTTTATTACTGTGATGGTGATGAAACCTGCTTTAGGTGACCCTGCTTGAGCAGGGGATTTGGACTAAATGATCTCTCATGCCAACCACAGCCCGCTTGGCCTGCCCTTCCCTCCTGGATGGCCCTCTTATAACAGGGGAGGCCATCCCTCACATCAAGGTCTGGCATGACATGTCCCCAACGCTCAACGCCTGCTGGGTTGCAGCCAACAGCGGAGCTAAAGGTTCTTCTTGGTGGCAAACACAGAGGCCAACCCAGTCTTGCCCTTGACTGTGGTAGGAGGCATTTGGCCAACCTCAGTCCTGGCACCTTGTCAATGCAGAGTTTCACCTGCTTCATCCAGTAACAAGTCACTACTATGGCAAAGCACATACAGATTTACATTAGCAGTATAACTACTACAGGGTGCAGCAGCACTTTGAAGATGCTAGTGGCAGTGAAGGACCAGCCAAAGAATATTTCCTACCAGTGGTGTTCTCCTACCCTCTTAATTTGTTCCATTACCTATTTTATAACGCTACCATTGTGATGTACAGTTATTAGGATTTTTTTAGCTTCTGCTTTAGCATTTTCTAGCAGCTGCTTGCAAATTTGCATGCTCTAACATCTCTTTTACAAGTGACAAATCCATACTGATAGGGGTTGCATTTATACTACGATAATTGGTGTAGTTTCTTATTAGCAACTGGCTAGTAAATACAGGTGGTTTATACACAAAATCACAGCCTCTAATAATAGCTACGTTGCAAGCTGTGTAAGTGACAATAGATAATGGTCCGTGGTGAAACACACAAAGATAGAAAAGTACTGTTTGCCTGCTTTGGCTCCTCCCCGGAGAGTCCTGCTTTGGCTGCTCCCCAGAAAGTCCAGATTTTGTTCCTCCCCAGAAAGTTCCGCTTTCAGAACTCCCCGGAAAAGTCCCGACACTTGGGGACCTTTCTAGATATTGCTGGCCACTTCTTCCGATGTAGGCTGGCCTCCTGAGTCAGAATGAGTGTGCATTTTTGTTAGTATAAAAGCCTGAGCCTCATGCGATGCGGAGAGGCAGAACCTCATACCACCCAGGTCAACGTTGCCTCTGTGGGGACACCCGCTAAGGTTAAGCCTGCTACCTTGCACTGTGATGATGTTTCTCGGAGCTGGTTTCCTGATCGTCATTACATGGTCCTTGGGGTTGGTAAGATAACCAAACATCAGAAGTATCTAATGTATCTGTTAGTATCTCTATATTTTCCTATATTAATAAACTAGTTGAGAGTTTTCTATTTGTGTCTCATTTCTCTCACCTGGAATCCTAGAACTCTGGAACATAAACGGCAACGAGGATGGGATTCTGGGTCTGAGAGAGCGTGAGAGAAATATTTGGGTATAACAAGAATTAGTGGGGTTGGGTAGCGGAGTACACCGCTACCAGGTTGTGCCACTTATTACTACGAAGTGAGGGTGCCCAGCTACCAGATTGCACCGCATTCTGTACATGGGGTCGTGTAGTGGGGGTGCACAGATATTGGATTGAGTCACATTCTGTACATGGGGCTGTGTAGTGGGGGTGCACCGCTACCGGATTGCACCACATTCTGTACGTGGGGCCGCGTAGCGGGTAATGATTGTTTGTCTGGATTTTGTTTGTGTTTCAAGTATTGTAGTTGTGTGGAGTGTGCTTGTGGGATCCCTTGTATGTGTGTGTTGAGGGCAGGGCTTGGTCAGTGGAGTGCGTAGCTGCACCAAGGGATACTGTTATGTGTATTTTTTTTGTCGGGGCTGTCGAGCAGGCAGGCGTTCGTAGCCACCACAGAGCAGGGTGAGTGACTAAAACCAAAAACCGGGGGGGGGGTGTGGTGAAAAGGCAGTGAGGCCCCTTTTCTTATTTGATAGAGTTGGGTAACCACGTTCGAAAAGAAGCTGCCCTCCAATTCAGCTCCCGGTGCTCCACCGGTGGAATGGCAAGGATGGACATTGGAGCCGTGGAGTGCTTTGTGGGATAGGTGGGAAAAACCTGTTCTCAGGTGGGGCCAGAGCCATGGAGCGAAAAAAAAATGCCCTCTCAATCTATTGAAGTACTGGGGGCAGTTTGTAGAGACACCACAAACAAAGCCTAAAGAGCACCTGCAACATGCTGGGTGCATGGGAGGAGCCCTGCTTAGTGTGTTTAAAGTAACCTGTGGGTGAATCGAAGACTTGGAGGAACAGACAGATTGGTTGAAGAAAGAACTGCTAACTGAAGAAGCGAGAGGGGTAGTGCAACCACAAGCTTTATTAGCTGCCACCCAAGCAGCATCAGGGTGGCAGGAAAAAAAAGAAACAAACCAAAAACAAACAAACAAACAAAACCCCACACTAGAGAAATTAGCAACATCCTATGCCATGCGGGCTGCACGGCAGCGGAGATGCCCAAAGCCTGGTGCGGATACGGGACCATAGGAATGGGCAGTAGTAATCCAACCAGATTGGGACCCAGAGACATGGAATGGAGATATTTGGCATACCAGTGAGTCAGAATCAAATACAAGAGATGAGGCAGACATGAAAAATGAAGGAGCCCATGCAGCTCCTATGTTTAAATGTAAGATGATTACCAGGGCAAACAGACAAGTAAGAACAGATGAACTGACAGACTGTAGTCCCGAGGAGATTAGTAACTTATTGGATAAATACAAGTAGAGACCAGGGGAGAAACTTCAGAACTGGCAAGTTCGCCTCATGGAGGAAGGAGCAGATATTGTATTGCTAGATAGGTTGGATGGGAAGAAAAGAGAAAAAAACAAACAAAACAAAACAACCCCATACTAGTATCAGAACAAGGAAACCCCATTGAACAAGTGATTGAAAAGCTAAGCCAGTTAAGGGATTTACTAGGACTGGGCTTGGACAAAGCAGCTCAGGACAAGGGGAGAGTAGGAAAGGGGGAGATGTGGGAACTGCAAGCCATCCTGTTCCCACTATGTGGATAATTAAAGAAGAAGAATAAGAATTGCTGATAGTGCACCTGGGTCTGGAGCAGGCCAGGGAGTGTTTGTGTGCAGGGTTGCAAGGTTAGGCTGGGAAACAGCCTGAGGAGTGATTGTTTATTCATCTCCTATTATGACTGACCAATTGTTACAGTCTAATTACATGCTGATTTGAGATCTCCTGCCTACCCCTATTGGAATGAATATCTGAAATAACTATTGAAGCAAGCTCAAGAAAATGGATGAAAGACTGATTACTGTCCATCATGATGCAGAAAAGATACACCAAATTCTGGAAAGATTGAAGAAAAAGAACATCAGTGGTGGGACACTCTCTTCAGATGGACACCCACAGCTACAAGAAGTCTAAAGAGAGTGTTTCATCCTGTTGTTGTTTTATTGATATTAACCCTTTCACTTTTTTGTGTATTGCTTCAAGCTTGTTTTGCAGCCAGCGTGCACATCAACAGCACATAAGGGATTTGATTCAGTGATGCTGTCAGTGTGGGTCCCTGAATAGGTTAGTCGAATCACCCTCCGATACAGTGGGCTGTCCAGTAGGGTTCCCACAATGGGATGCAGACAGGCTGGTCAGACACAAGGGTCTCGTCCTTCTTGGGACACTGACAGACTGATCAAATATAAAGGGTTCAAGGAAACCCCCCTTATAATGTGACAATATGGTCTGAGCCATAGGGGTTAGTAAGTATTGATTTTGATTCTGCATGTACATCAGTGAACGTGAAGTGCTGGACACCTCTGCCCTCCAGCAGCACCAAAGCTCCTCTTCATCTACTGTCAAGATGTCGGAGCAGAGGCTCATAGGCCTTCTGTATTGGCTGCTGCACTAATTATTCTGTTTTTATTGGTCATATTAGGTCATATTCCAACCTGCCTGGCCCTTTAACTGTGAGTAATGACATAGCAAACTCCTTGACTGTTAACACTGTGCAGTTTACTTCTGCAGCTGCTTCACATTCCTTTTTCATCAGAATGCCTCTGCTTTAAAGAAACAATTTAACCTGTCTTCTTCTCAAGCAAAACAATTCGTGAGGTCTTGCCCTGATTGTCAGTCAACAGCTCAATCCTCATTTGCCAAGTGTGTAAATCCTTGTGGTTTAAAGGCGAATGTGGTATTGTGATCCTTTGGGGGCTGCAGAAATGGGAAGGGCCAGTGGAACTGATAACCTGGGGGAGGGGATATGTTTGTGTCCTCCTACCTACAGGTCTGTGGTGGCTGCCTGCAAAGTTTGTCAAGCCATACCATGAGCTGGAGAACCAGATGCCTCAGCTACAGGAGCTGACCTTGAATACTCTGAGAGGAATGAGACAGAGGAAGAGAAAAATGAATGATCTGCAAAACATCACTTGGGGGCAACTGAAAAGTAACGACTTGAATATGTGTGCTTGTAAAGTAGCTATTATTAGAGGCTGTGATTTTGTGTATAAACCACCTGTATTTACTAGCCAGTTGCTAATAAGAAACTACAACTTGTACTGCATGTATTTGTCACTTGTAAAAGAGATGTTAGAGCATGCAAATTTACAGCAGCTGCTAGAAAATGCTAAGGCAAAAGCTAGAAAGATTCTAATATGATGGTAGTGTTATAAAGCAGGTAATGGAACAAATTAAGAGGGTGGGAGAACACCACTGGTAGTATAAGTAACTAGTATAAGTAATAATAATATAATAAATAACTATCGTATTTGAATCTTCTATTCTCAAAGGCTAATGTCAAGCTGCTCTTGTGTGATTTAAGACTCCTCAAGCAGAGAAGGGGATAAAGAAAGCCAAGGACTGTGTCTTTGGAAGTAACCGTGTCTATCTCCAGGTTCCCAAAACTCCCAATATATCTGACCAATGCATTAGTGAAACCTTGCTTTTGGAGCGTGGACATCACTACTTTTCTTTGCTTTTCCACCATGTCATCTAGAGATTTGTTGCCAGCTTGCGGAGAACTGAAGCCAAAGTGCTCGCTGCCTTGATTGTGCAAAACAAAATAAGACGATTGATTTTTTTGCTTTTAGTACATTAGCATGGGTGTGAAGGCTTTGACGAGTTACATCGCATGAATTCAAGTGACAACTCCAGTTCAATACATGCATAAATACAACAGCTGAAGACCCTCGCTAACCAGCTAGCAGAAAACAGCAGGTGGAACCCCTTTCAGAGTTGGACATGGGGGTGGGACTAGCTATGAAAAGCTGTTGTATTATTAGTGTTAATAGGTATTGGGGTTTTATGTATTTTATGTTGTGTTCCTTGTCTTTTAGCGCTAATCTGTTCACTTATAGACAGTATACTATATAAAACTGTAGCATGGATGGTAAAATATTTGTGTGTTCCAACCACGGACCATGGGGTGGCATGTGTCAGGGACAATAGATAATGGTCTGTGGTGAAACACATGAAGATAGAAAAGTACTATTTGTCTGCTTTGGCTCCTCCCCAGAAGGTCCTGCTTTGGCTGCTCCCCAGAAAGTCCAGCTTTGGTTCCTCCCCGGAATGTTCCACTTTTAGAACTCACCGGAAAAGTCTCGACCCTTGGAGACCTTTCTAGATATTGCTGGCCACTTCTTCCAACATAGGCTGGCCCCCTGTGTCAGAATGAATGTGCATTTTTGTCAGTATAAAAGTCTGAGCCTCATGCGATGCGGAAAAGCAGAACTTCATACCATCCAGGTCAATGTTGCCTTCATGGGGACGCCCGCTATGATGGAGCCTGCCTCTTCGCATCTTGATGATGATTCTCAGAGCTGATTTCCTGATCGTCCTTGCAGGGTCCTTGGGTTTGGTAAGATATCCACTCTTCAGAAATATCCTTTACTGTATCTCTTAGTATCTCTATATTTTCTTATATTAATAAACTAGTTGAGAGTTCTCTATTTGTGTCTCGCTTCTCTCACCCAGAATCCTCAAACTCTGGAACACCAGTCCTCCAGGTAATGGATGGAAGAATCTTAGCTCTTTCCCACTCATCCCTCGGGCAATGAATGGTGCAGTCCCAGTTCAGCTCCTTACTCCCTTCTTCCAGGCAATGGATGGAAGAGTCTTATCTCAACTCCTCCCACCCATCTCTGAGACAGTGGTCAGTGGAGTCCCATTTCAATTCCTCAGACCAATCTTTGAGACAATGGACAGTGGAGTCTGATTTCAGATCAGTCTCTCACAATGAGGACGAATTTGTTCCTGGTAGTCCATGGACAGCTCTTGGGTTTCTTGTGGGTTCTGTCTCCCCAGGAAGGTTAGATCTGGGGTGACATCTGTATCCCCAGTGGCATGGCTGCTACCAGGGTTGAAGGTGTTTTGGACCCAGTTGCTGTGGTTAAGCTGGTTTCTGAGATCTCTGAGTGCGTGTTCCCACAGAGGCAGCACAGCAAAACACAGGCTGCAACAGCAGCAGCAAGCAGAGTTTGCACAGGGGCTTTGGTGACTTGCAGGAACTGATGTGGGGGCTCGTGTCATGCGCAAGAGGGTTGTCTAGAAATACAGCTGCATCTTCAGCCCATACTTGTTCACTATTGCTTGTGTGAAAATGGAGGATGCTGATATGCTGGTGCCCCAGTGCTGTGTAGTCCTTGCAGGCTGCACTTGCCAGGTAGATAGCCTGATAGGTCCTCTTCAGCCTCTGACATGAAGCACCAGTCAAGCCTTGGCTTCCTTGATGCCACCATCTCTATGCAAGGTCCTGGGTCCAGGCAGGTGCCCACTTCCATCCCAAGGGCAAGCAGGGTGTTTCTCTCTCACCTTCAGTCCCACTGGAATGAAAGACTTTCCCTGACAGGGCACAGGACATTGAATTCATGGTGGAAATGCTCTTTCTCTACAGTAGCCCTGGATGTGTCCAGCTCTTTACAGTCAAAGATGTACAAAGCCTCACCCTTACAGCCCAAAACCCTGCCTAGCCTGTGTCACCACTCTGGCCTGTGCTAGGCTTAAGACTTTCTAAATCTCAGCCAGCAAGGGATGAGTTGGGTGGGTGTGCATGGCTCTGTGTGTGTGTGGTATCTCCTTCACCACCCCCCACCCCCCCCAGTGCCACACAGATGGAGTGTGGAAAAGGTGCTGAATGTCTCCACAACTGCTGCAGCCTTATCTGTAGGCTGCAGCTTGGTAATGCTGAGCCAGAGGCCTGAGTGCCTGTGCCCAAACACCTTCCTTGGAGGGCTCTTACGGTAAAAGGAAGTGTATTGCAAGGGGGGTTGCAGTGGGGACAGGCGGTTCCCATGGGGTAAATGCTGCCTGCACAATCCTTGCTGCCTTTTCCACCACGGACACTCTTCCCATGTGTAACTTTGATGCCTGTGTCCAGAGCTGCTCAGGGTAATGCAGCATCCCCAGGACCTTTACCTCTGTTCTGCAGTGTCCTGGTGACTGTTTGGGGAAGATAGGGAAAGGTGATGTTGCTGTGGATCTCCCAGGTGGGTGTCAGGGACTTGTCAGTGGAGTATGTGCAAGGAGGCTCAGGCTGACAGGGCTGTAGGTAAGTGGCAGTCAGGGATGGGGAGAGACTGGGGTAAACTATGGTACAAGCTGCAGCAATCAGGAGGCAACAGGGCACAGGTAAAGAGCTGAGGATATTGGGGACATGCACAGGGGTGCACATAAACAGGGCAGGATCTAATGGTGGAGGAGGATGGGGTCAGGGTGGGAGTGAAGAAGATCACGCTTGTGGGGAAGCAGAACCTGGCTGTCATGTGAAGGATGCAGGGAAGGTGAAGGATTATGCATCCAGGATCAGGCAGTGTGGAGGGCTACAGGGTGGCCAGAGGGAGAAGAGAGGAGACAGCAGAGGTGGGAGCAAAAAGGGTCCTACCATGTGTTGGCTGCCGTACTGTCTTCTCCAGACTTGCAAAGCGAGACACAGCCCCCCCCTCCTTTTCAGCGGCTCACATTTCTGTGCCCTGCTTGTAGTGATGGAGAGCGGGCTGGGCTGATCACACTGCATGGTTAGATCATGCTTCCTGTAGCACACAGCCTGGGAAAGGGAGCTGATGGGATGGGAGTTAACAATAAACGATTGCCTTTCCACTGGGGTTGAGTTAAATGGATTGGGATAGGGTTCCTCAAGGCTTCCCTTGCAGACACTAACCCCAGGGCATCACTCCTCTTGAGACATAAAAAGGACTGTTAATACCTAAACATCTGTGTCACTTAGTATGGTGAGGCTCTAGTCCTGCTTGGACCTGGGGGATGGCTCCCTTGGACAAATGTTCTTATTGAACTTGAATCATGGCAGCACATTGGTGCCCCAGTCACAGCCAGAGACCCCAGGTGTCATGCAAGTGCAGAGCAGAAGTGGTCCCTGCCTCTCTGCCAGGACCCATTTGGCTTCTCGCAGCCATCCTGTGACCAGCTGCACGTGCACATGACTTTGGTATCCCCAACGATAGAATTTTTTCTATCGGTTGCAATTGGCAGCAAGGCCTGGAACAAAGCAGCCAGTCTGTGTGGTCATCCAGTGTCCGAGATCCCCATCCCTTGGGCCATAGCACCCTGGAGAGGGATGGGAGGACTGGAAGGGAGCTGGCCAGCACGTACCTGGTGCCTGGGCAGCCAGGGGCTTGCTTTCTCTGCGGCGAAACAGTGGGCACTTTCTTTGTTGCCCCGGGGTGACTGCCGAGGCTGCTGTGCTGCTGCTGTTGGACTCCGCAAATTCTCCTGGCGGCAAAGCTTGCAGGAACGGTGCTGGCTGCGCCCCGCCCCACCACCCCACTGGGAGCGGTGTTGCGCAGCGGCTACCCCGAGGTGAAAAGACGCAGCGTTTTATGAAGCAAAGCCAGCCAGGTGGAATTTTTCCCTTGTGGCCAACTGTTGTCCTGGGCCTGGCTTGCGTCATCCAGCACTTCCCACCCCGTGCTGCCTTGGGGAGGAGAGAGGGGGCTGGCCCACCCTCCCGACTCCCTGCGCCAGGCGAGTGGGTGGGACCTTGGGCTTGCAGGGTGAGTAGTTTCGGTTGGAGCCCAGCAGCATCCTTCTGTCTCTGCAGGGATCCTCTTGGGCAATGGAGAATTTTCCCCACCCCTAGCTCTGCCTCTGTCTGTTTCCTGGCAGAAGCCTCTGTGCCTTTTCGTTGCCGTTGAGGCATGGAGAAGGAGCCTACATGTACTGTGTGCACGTCTCGCTGGGAACATGATGCAAGCTGGCAAGCCTACAGGGATGGGCATTGCCCTCATAGGGCTGCAGAGGCCAGCCGATAGCTTCAGGAATCTCCTTTCCATGGGCTGTTCCTTCAGTCAAGCAGGACTTTGAGGCCACTTGTTTCTTCTGCTAAACTTACCTCCTTTGCATTGGCAGTGTTTCTGCACCTTGCCACAAGTTGGCACAAGTTGGACAGTGTTGGGAAAACCTGGTTTTGATAATAGAGTAGTTTGTGAGGCAGAGTGAGGTTTAAAGCTTTATTGGAATAAAGGGAGATCCCCAGCAGACACACCTGGTTCAGGGTTCTCAAATTTTCTTAGCACTAACACTATATTTACACCCATCCCATCTGTGGGGTCCCTCCCCCTTTCTCCTTTGTCTTAGATACTCAGGGGTTACAGCTACCCGGTATGCCTATAATAATTTTTCTATTCTGCTTGCACAAGCTGCAGGCTACCAAAAAGCAGTAGTCTAGCAATGCTTAGTAGTCATATTGCCACATTTTCTGCAGAAGTTATTTTCCTTGAGTAAAGCAGTTTATGTTCTATGCTTAGTGGTCATATTGCTACATGATTTGCAGAAATTATTTTCTGTAAGTACAGCAATTTCTTATGTTTATTCACTATTCCTGATAATATTTTTGTCAAGGCCACAGCTTTTCTCCACAGATGGGAAGGGGCCAGTCCTCAGTTTGGCTCCACTGGGGGCTCAGGCTCTCAGCTGCAATCCTCCTTCACCGTCGCTTCTGCAGAGAAGGCACCTGAGATTAGCACAGTGCCAAGGGCTGCAGAGCCAGATATGGTGGTGGCTGAGAATTGCTTGAGTTGCACCTGCCTCTCCATGTATTTGGTCTCTACTTCTAGCTGGGACTGAATTCCTGTTCTGGATTCTGGGCTCGGCTCTTGTGAAAGGATAAAGTTATTTCAGAGCTTTGAGCATCTCAGTTTGCTGCCCATATTTGCAGTTCCCAGGTCTGCACTGGCTGGAGTTCCAAGTGATTAACTGTCCTGGGTTCAGCAGTAGCAGTCATTTTTCTCCTTCTTAGTAGCTGGCGCAGCGCTGCGTTCTTGGCTTTCGGCCTGGGAACAGTGCTGATAAAACCGGTGTTTTTAGTTGCTGCTTAGAATGTTTCGGTCTGACCAAGGGCTTTCTGAGCCTCATGCTCTGTCAGGGAGGAGGGGAAGCTGGGAGGAAGCAGAGACAGGACACCTGACCCAAACTAGCCAAAGAGGTATTCCATACCGCAGCACGTCATGCCCAGGATGTAAAAACTAAGGACGGAGACCCAGAAGGGTGGGGGTTCGCTACTGGGTCGGGCTGGGTATCGGGTGGTGAGCAGTTGTATTCTCTTCCCTTGTATTTCCCTGGTCATTATTCTTATTGGTGTTAGCAGTAGTGATTTGTGTTATGCCTTAGTTACTGAATTGTTCTTATTTCAACCTGTGGGAATTGCATTCTTTAGATTCTCCTTCCCATCCCTCTGGGAGCAGGGGGAAGAAAGAAGGGACAGTGAGTGAGCAAACTGCGTGGCTGAGAGGATTAAACCATGGCACATGCCAAGTGCAAGGTCCTACAACTGTGTCAGAACAATCCGAGGCACAGCTACAGGCTGGGCAGAGAAGAAATTCAGAGCAGCCCTGTGGACTTGGGGGATGTTGGTCGATGAAAAAATGAACATTTTCATAAACCCATTTTCAAGAAGGGGAAAATAGATAAGCCCGGGAACTACAGACCAGTCAGCCTCACCTCCGTGCTTGGCAAAATCTTCTAGCAAACTCTCCTGGAAGGCATGCTAAGGCACATGAAAACCAACAAGGTGCTTGGTGACAGCCAGCACGGCTTCACTAAGGGGAAATCCTGCTTGACCTATACGGTGGCCTTCTATGATGGGGCTACAGAACTGATGGACAGGGGTAGAGCAGTTGATGTCATCTACCTGGACTTGTGCAAAGAGTTTGACACTGTCCCACATGACATCCTTGTCTCTAAGTTGGAGAGACATCAATTTGATAGATGGACCACTCGGTGGATAAAGAACTGTCTGGATGGCCGCACACAAAGAGTTATGCTCAATGGCTCAATGTCCAGCTGGAGACTAGTAACGAGTGGTGTCCCTCAGAGATCAGTGTTGGGACCGGTCTTATTTTACATCTTTGTGGGTGACATGGATTGTGTGATTGAGTGTCCCCTTTGCAAGTTTGCTGATGACACCAAGCTGTGTGGTTTGGTTGATACGTTGGAGGGAAGGAATGCCATCCAGGGGGACCTTGACACGCTTGTGAGGTAGGCTGATGCCAACCTGATGAAGTTTAACCATGCCAAGTGCAAGGTCATACACCTTGGTCAGAGCAATCCCAGGCAGAGCCACAGGTTGAGCAGAGAAGAGATTCAGAGCAGCCCTGAGGAGAAGGACTTGGGGGTGTCGGTAGATGAGAAAATAAAGATGAGCCAGCAGTGTGCGCTTGCAGCCCAGAAAGCCAACCGTATCCTGGGCTGCATCAAAAGAAGTGTGACCAGCAGGTCAAGGGAGGTGATCCTGCCCCTTTACTCTGCTCTCGTGAGACCTCACTTGGAGTATTGTGTGCAGTTCTGGTGCCCTCAACATAAAAAGGACATGGAACTGTTGGAACAAGTGCAGAGGAGGGCCACGAGGATGATCAGGGGACTGGAGCATCTCCTGTATGCAGATAGGCTGAGAAAGTTTGGGCTCTTCAGCCTGGAGAAGAGAAGGCTGCGTGGAGACCTCATAGCAGCCTTCCAATACCTGAAGGGGGCCTATAGGGATGCTGGGGAGGGACTCTTCATGAGGGACTGTAGTGATAGGACAAGGGGTAAAGGGTTCAAACTTAACCAGGGGAAGTTTATGTTGGATAAAAGGAGGAAGTTCTTTACTGTAAGGGTAGTGAGGCCCTGGAATGGGCTGCCCAGGGAAGTTGTGAATGCTCTATCGCTGCCGGTGTTCAAGGCCAGGTATGACATAGCCTTGGATGGCATGTTTTAGTGGGAGGTGTCCCTGCCCATGGCAGGGGGATTGGAACTAGATGATCTTAAGGTCCTTTCAAACCCTAACTATTCTATTATTCCATGATTCTATGTAGCTGTGCCTGGGATTGCCCTGACCCAGGTGTAGGACCTTGCATTTGGCATGGTTAAATTTCATAAGGTTGTCATTGGCCCACCTCACAAGCGTGTCAAGGTCCATCTGGATGGTCTCCCTTCCCTCCATCACATCAACTGAACCACACAGCATAGTATCATTGGCAAAATTTCTTACTGTGCATCTATCCCACTGTCCATGTTGCTAACAACGATGAACCTGAATGTATTCAAGTCCATGGGACCTGATGAAATAAAATCCGCGGTTCCTAAAGGAGCTGGCAAATAAAGTTGTTAAGCCACTGTCCATCATATTTGAAAAATCATGGCAGTCAGGTGAAGTTCCCGATGACTGGAGAAAGGGAAATATAACACCATTTTCAAGAAGGGGAAAATGGATGAGACGGGGAATTACAGATCAGTCAGTCTCACCTCTGTGCTTGGCAAAATCTTCGAGCAAACTCTCCTGGAAGGCATGCTGAGGCACATGAAAACCAACAAGGTGCTTGGTGGCAGCCAGCACGGCTTCACTAAGGGGAAATCCTGCCTAACCAATCTGGTGGCCTTCTATGAAGGGGCTACGGAACTGAAGGACAGGGGCAGAGCAGTTGATGTCATCTACCTGGACTTGTGCAAAGTTTGACACTGTCCCACATGACATCCTTGTCTCTAAATTGGAGAGACATCAATTTGATAGATGGACCACTCGGTGGATAAAGAACTGTCTGGATGGCCGCATGCAAAGAGTAGTGCTCAATGGCTCAATGTCCAGCTGGAGACCAGTAACGAGTGGTGTCCCCCAGGGATTGGTGTTGGGACGGGTCTTGTTCAACATAGAATAGTTAGGGTTGGAAAGGACCTTAACATCTTTGTGGGTGACATGGACAGTGGGATTGAGTGCACCCTCAGCAAGTTTGCCGATGACACCAAGCTGTGTGGTTCGGTTGATATGCTGGAGGGAAGGAATGCCATCCAGAGGGACCTTACATGCTTGTGAGGTGGGCTGATGCCAACCTGATGAAGTTTAACCATGACAAGTGCAAGGTCCTCCACCTGGGTCGGAGCAATCCCAGGTGCAGCTACAGGTTTGGCGGGGAGGAGATTCAGAGCAGCCCTGAGGAGAAGGACTTGGGGGTGTTGGTCGATGAGAAAATGAAGATGAGCCAGCAGTGTGCGCTTGCAGCCCAGAAAGCCAACCGTATCCTGGGCTGCATCAAAAGGAGTGTGACGAGCAGGTCGAGGGAGGTGCTCCTGCCCCTTTACTCTGCTCTCGTGAGACCTCACTTGGAGTATTGTGTGCAGTTCTGGTGTCCTCAACATAAAAAGGATATAGAACTGTTGGAACAAGTGCAGAGGAGGGCCACGAGGGCGATCAGGGGAATGGAGCACCTCCCATATGAAGATAGGCCGAGAAAATTGGGGATGTTCTCCCTGCAGAAGGGAAGGCTGCTTGGAGACCTCATAGCAGCCTTCCAGTATCTGAAGGGGACCTATAGGGATGCTGGGGAGGGACTCTTCATGAGGGACTGTAGTGATAGAACAAGGGGTAATGGGTTCAAACTTAAACAGGGGAAGTTTAGATTGGATATAAGGAAGAAATTCTTTACTGTAAGGGTGGTGAGGCACTGGAATGGGTTGCCCAGGGAAGTTGTGAATGCTTCATCCCTGGCTGCATTCAAGGTGGGGCTGGACATAGCCTTGGATGGCATGGTTTAGTGGGAGGTGTCCCTGCCCATGGCAGGGGGGTTGGAACTCGATGATCTTGAGGTCCTTTCCAACCCTTATTATTCCATGATTCTATGATTCTATGCTGAACAAGGCCAATCCCAACACCGATCCCTGAGGGACACCACTTGTTACCTGTCCCCAATTGGACATTGAGCCATTGACCACAACTCTTTGCATGTGGCTGTCCAGCCAATTTTTTATCCAACTAGTGGTCCATCTATCAAAATGATGTCTCTCCAATTTAGAGACAAGTATGTCATGTGGGACAGTGTTGAATCATAGAATCATAGAATCATAGAATAGTAAGGGTTGGAAAGGACCTCAAGATCATCGAGTTTCAACCCCCCTGCCATGGGCAGGGACACCTCCCACTAAACCATGCCATCCAAGGCTATGTCCAACCCCACCTTGAACGCCGCCAGGGATGAAGCATCCGCAACCTCCCTGGGTAACCCATTCCAGGGCCTCACCACCCTCACAGTAAAGAATTTCTTCCTCATATCCAATCTAAACTTCCCCTGTTTAAGTTTAAACCCATTACCCCTTGTCCTCTCACCACAGTTCGTCATGAAGAGTCCCTCCCCAGCATCCCTATAGGCCCCCTTCAGGTATTGGAAGGCTGCTAGGAGGTCTCCACGCAGCCTTCTCTTCTCCAGGCTGAACAGCCCCAATTTTCTCAGCCTGTCTTCATACGAGAGGTGCTCCAGTCCCCTGATCATCCTCGTGGCCCTCCTCTGGACTTGTTCTAACAGTTCCATGTCCTTTTTATGTTGAGGACACCAGAACTGCACACAATACTCCAAGTGAGGTCTCACGAGAGCAGAGTAAAGGGGCAGGAGCACCTCCCTCGACCTGCTGGTCACACTCCTTTTGATGCAGCCCAGGATACGGTTGGCCTTCTGGGCTGCGAGTGCACACTGAAGCTGGCTCATGTTCATTTTTTCATCAAACCACACCCCCATGTCCTTCTCCTCAGTGCTGCTCTGAATCTCCTCCCCGCCCAACCTGTAGCTGTGCCTGGCATTGATCCGCCCCAGGTGTAGGACTTTGCACTTAGCATGGTTAAACTTCATTAGGTTGGCATCAGCCCACCTCACAAGCGTGTCAAGGTCCCTCTGGATGGCATTCCTTCCCTCCAATGTATCAACCGAACCACACAGCTTGGTGTCATCGGCAAACTTGCTGAGGGTGCACTCAATCCCACTGTCCATGTCACCCACAAAGATGTTGAATAAGACCGGTCCCAACACCGATCCCTGGGGGGCACCACTCATTACTGATCTCCAGCTGGACATTGAGCCACTGAGCACTACTCTTTGTGTGCGGCCATCCTGCCAGTTCTTTATCCACAGAGTGGTCCACCTATCAAATTGATGTCTCTCCAATTTAGAGACAAGGATGTCATGTGGGACAGTGTCAAAGGCTTTACACAAGTCCAGGTAGATGACATCAACTGCTCTGCCCCTGTCCATCAGTTCCGTAGCCCCATCATAGAAGGACACCAGATTGGTCAGGCAGGATTTCCCCTTAGTGAAGCCGTGCTGGCTGCCACCAAGCACCTTGTTGGTTTTCATGTGCCTTAGCATGCCTTCCAGGAGAATCCGCTCCAAGATTTTGCCAGGCACAGAGGTGAGACTGACTGGTCTGTAATTCCCTGGCTCATCCATTTTCCCCTTCTTAAAAATGAGGGTTATATTTCCCTTTTTCCAGTCATCAGGAACTTCACCTGACTGCCATGATTTTTCAAATACGATGGATAGTGGCTTAGCAACTTCCTTTGCCAGCTCCTTCAGGACCCGTGGATGGATTTCATCCGGTCCCATGGACTTGTATACATTCAGGTTCCTAAGGTGGTCCCGAACAAGATCCTCCCCCACAATGGGCCCAGGGTCCCCACCCTCACCATCCCCGCATCTGCCTTCCAAGACTTGGGTGGTGTGGTCAGAGCATTTGCCGGTAAAGACTGAGGCAAAGAAGTCATTAAGAACCTCAGCCTTCTCCAAATCCAGGGTAGCCAGTTCTCCCAATAGCTTCTGGAGAGGGCCCACGGTGTCCCTAACCTGTCTTTTATTGGCAATGTACCTATAAAATCCCTTCCTGTTATCCTTAACATCCCTAGCCAATTTTAATTCTAAGTGGGCCTTAGCTTTCCTAACCTGGTCCCTAGCTTCCCGGACAACATCCCTGTATTCTTCCCAGGCCGCCTGACCTTGCTTCCACCTTTTATAAGCCTCTTTTTTCCTTCGAATTTTGCTCAGCAGCTCCTTATCCATCCAAGGAGGTCTCCTGGCCCTCCTGCTGAACTTCCTTCTAGTTGGGATGCATCGCTCCTGAGCTTGCAGCGGGTGAGCCTTGAATATCAACCAACAGTCTTGGGCTCCCCTGCCCTCTAGGGCTGTATCCCATGGAACCTTACTGAGCAGGTTCCTGAAGAGGCCAAAGTCTGCTCTCTTGAAGTCGAGGGCAGTGAGCTTGCTGCACGCTCTTCTCACTGTCCTGAGGATCTCAAACTCAACCATCTCATGATTGCTGCAATCAAGGCTGCCCTGGAGTGTCACATTCCCAACCAGCCCTTCCCTGTTGGTGAGGATGAGGTCAAGCATGGCACCTCTCCTTGTCGGCTCCTCTATTACTTGCAGAAGGAAGTTGTCTTCCACACAATCGAGGAACCTTCTGGATTGCTTGTGCCGGGCCGTACCATCCCTCCAACAGATATCAGGGTGGTTGAAGTCTCCCATGAGAACAAGGGCCTGCAAGCGTGAGGCTGCTCCTATCTGCCTATGGAGCACTTCGTCCAGCAAGTCCCCTTGGTCAGGCAGTCTGTAACAGATCCCCACAATAATATCACCCATCGCTGTTCTCCCTTTAACCCTGACCCACAAACTCTCTGTCGACTGCTCACCTGTCCCCAGAGAGAGTTCCATACTCTCTAGCCTATCCCTAACATAAATAGCAACTCCCCCTCCCTGTCTGCTGGGCCTGTCTTTCCTAAAGAGCCTGTAACCTTCCATTCCAACACACCAGTCATAGGTTCCATCCCACCATGTTTCTGTGATGCCTATGATATCATACCCCCGTAGATGTGCACACATCTCTAATTCCTCTTGTTTGTTCCCCATACTATGGGCATTTGTGTAGAGGCATTTGAGCCGAGATCCAATTGAAGTCGGGTCATTGGCTGGAGCAGCTGGAATATCTCTACATTGCTCCAAACGTTTACTGTAGGTGCTGCCAACCGACTGGGTGTGTTGGGATGGAATGATGCCCCCCTCCCCCAACACATCTAGTTTAAAGCATCCTTGACCAGCCTGGCAAGCCTCCTACCAAATCCACTCTTCCCCTTCTTTGTCAGACCAGCTCCACCAGCCCCCAGTAGACCTGGCCTACTATATTGAGTCCCATGTTTAAGGTACCCAAACCCCTGACTATAGCACCACCCTTCTAACCATTTATTAACCTGCCCAATCCTCCTAGCCTTTTCAAGGTCCTCCCCTGTATCCTGGAGAATTGACGAAAAGACAATCTGAGCTCCAGAGCCCCTAACCACCTCTCCCAGGGCCCTGTAGTCCTTCTTTATGTTCTCCGGGCTACTGCTATCTATATCAGTAGCACCCACATGTATTACCAGGAGTGGGTAATAGTCAGTGGGACCAGGTAGATGACATCAACTGCTCTACCCCTGTCCATCAGTTCTGTAGCCCTATCATAGAAGGCCACCGTATAGGTCAAGCAGGATTTCCCCTTAGTGAAGCCATGCTGGCTGCCACCAAGGACCTTGTTGGTTTTCATGTTCCTTTGCATGCCTTCCAGGAGAATCTGCTGCAAGATTTTGCCAGGCACAGAGGTGAGACTGACTGGTCCCCATTACCTTGTATAGATTTTGTGCAATTTCAGCAATGAAATGTAAAACCCCATCACATGACATTCCTATGGGTACCCCAAACCTCAAAATGATTTATTTTAACAAAATTTTCACTACTTCTCTGGCATTATTGATGCAACAAGGGAAAGCATCTGGCCAAACATAAAATGTATCTGCTAGTATCAATATATACCTTAGCCCGTGTTGTGGTTTAAGCCCAGCCAGTAACTCAGAACCACGCAGCCGCTTGCTCACTCCCCCTCTTCCTCTCCCCTCCCTTGGAGGGATGGGGAGGAGAATCGAAAGAATGTCACTCCCACAGGTTGAGATAAGAACAGTCCAGTAACTAAGGTATAATACAAAACCACTTGTGCTACAACCAATAATAATAATAAGGGAAATAACAAGGGGAGAGAATATAAAACTAAAAATGGACAATGAAAACAATAAACACAAGTGATGCCCAATACAACTGCTCACCACGCGCTGACCAATACTCAGCCCAACCCGAGCAGTAATCAGACCTTCCAGGTGACTCCCCCTGTTTCTACAGTGGGCATGACATGCTGTATCATGGAATACCCCTTTGGCTAGTTTGGGTCAGGTGTCCTGTCTCTGCTTCCTCCAGGCTTCTCGTGCCCTTCCTCCCTGGCAGAGCATGAGGCTGAAAAGTCCTTGATTGGAGTAAGCATTACATAGCAACAACTAAAAACATCGGTGTGTTATCGGCCATTGTTCTCAGACTAAAGTAAAAAACACAGCAATATACCAGCTACTAAGAAGGAGAAAAATTACATCTACAGATGAACCCAGGACACCATGTGAGTTTCTGCCACATGGACCATGTACATTCAACTTCATCTGGATCTACGGATGCCTTCCTGGCATCTTGCCTACAATGGGTCATCTCTATATTGGCTAATTCCTTCAGGGAATGGATGCCTCTCCCTCTTAGGGTCAACTTGGCTAATCAACACATAATAGCGTCCTCATATCGAAACCTTTCCTTCATAGCTTCCAAGAGCCACCTCCAGAGTCTGAGGTCTCGTTTCTCGTTTGCAATTGCTTTGTCAATTCCCCCTTCCCTAGCAAGTGATCCCAGCTGCTTGGCTTCCCTATCTTCTAGTTTGTGACTGTCGGCCCCATTGTCCCAGCATCGGAGCAACCAGGTGATGATGTGCTCCCCTGGAAGACGGGTGAAATCTTTTCGCATATTCTGCAGCTTGGTCGAGGTCCAGGGTCGAGAAGTTATCTCTTCTTCTTCCTCCTCTTCCTCTGAATCCTGTATTAATAACTCATGTTCAGATGCTGTCCCCTATTGTAAGCGCATTGGGTCTTCATATTTCTTCACTGTGCAGGTTGCTCTTCGTGGCTCTTGTTTGCTTTTCCCCTTGCTTATAGGGGCAACTGATATTGGCACGGATTGGTCGTTTGGTTTAGCTGCGGTGTTGTCGTCAGTTTAAGCCCAGCCAGTAGCTCAGAACCACGCAGCCACTTGCTCATTCCCCTCCTTCTTCCTCCCCCCTACTTTGGAGGGATGGGGAGGAGAATCGAAAGAATGTAACTCCCACTGGTTGACATAAGAACACTTCAGTAACTAAGTGCCCTGGGTTCAGCAGTAGCAGTCATTTTTCTCCTTAGTAGCTGGTGCAGTGCTGTGTTTTTGACTTTCAGACTGGGACCAATGCTGATAACACCAATAGTTTTAGTTATTGCTAAGTAATGTTTACTCTGACCAAGGACTTTCTGAATCTCATGATCTGCAGGGAGGAGGGGAAGTCAGGAGGAAGCAGAGACAGGACACCAGACTGGGCTTAAACCATGACAGTTCTTTGTGGCACCCAATGTGGGGCATGAAGAGTTGAGACACCAGGGTGTGTCTAATCGTATTTGTGATAAGCATTCATTGGTTTGGATTAATAGTCACTCATCACAATGCTGATTTATTTGCTCTCAAAGTTGTTGCTCTTGATCTCACAGTTTCAGCATGTTGTACCTTACTTACAGCCAGTATTTGCTGCGTTAGTGTTTATTGGCTGGGGGGCCTGAGCTAAGTTCTTGTTTCACTGTACTTTATGGTAATGACTTGTAATACAATAGACTCATTGATCATGAAACTGATCTGGCTTGCATTCTCAGTGTGGTCATCACCTCTATGCTTTGGGAGGTATATAATGGAAGTTTTTAGCAATTACACATCTTTTTTTCCCTCCTTGGGCGATCAGCCTATAAGGAGACATTCCCTTACATATCCAGCACCCCCACCAGACTATTTACAGCAGCATTTGAGAGTTCTGAAGGTTTTGAATAGCCTTTGGGTACCTTTGAGACCTGCCTGCTGATTGTGATGGGGATCACCATGTTGGCACACATACAGAGTGTGTTTTACCCATGACCATTTCATCTGATCTCGAAAGTTAAGCAGAGTCAGGTTTGGGTCTTTTCTAGGGTTAGACGACGATATAGGAGGACCAGGAGATTTTCCTCAAGGCTGGACAGTCATGAGTGGCACGGTGTGTGGGATAGTATGGGCAAGTATCTAGGCCGGTGGGCTCCTCCAGTGCTTTGGAACTTCAATAGTGAACAAGTGCAAAATCCAGAAAAAACTAGTAAAACGCTTAAATGAGGTGTGTTGTCATCCTGGTCATACCAGAGAGGGACAAATCATGGCAACGTTTTGGGGCTTGGCCTATGCTTACAGAGCCTTGTTCAACACTATCCAGTACCTTCAAAGGGAAAAAGATGTCTCTGGATCTGATGGCAAAGCAACAGAGAGCACAGCTACTCCAACTCCAAATATAGCAGCTATAGATCCTGCCCCTCTACTCTGCTCTCGTGAGACCTCATTTTGGAGTGCTGTGTGCAGTTCTGGTGTCCTCAATATGAAAAGGACATGGAACTGTTAGAACAAGTGCAGAGGAGGGCCACGAGGACGATCAGTGGACTGGAGCACCTCCCGTATGAAGATAGGCTGAGCAAGTTGGGGTTCTTCAGCCTGCAGAAGAGAAGGCCGTATGGAGACCTCATAGCAGCCTTCCAATATCTGAAGGGGGGATATAGGAATTCTGGAGAGGGACTCTTCATGAGGGACTGTAGTGATAGGACAAGGGGTAACGGGTTCAATCTTAACCAGGGGAAGTTTAGATTGGATATAAGAAGGAAGTTCTTTACTGTACGGGTGGTGAGGCACTGGGATGGGTTGCCCAGGGAAGTTGTGAATGCTCCATCCCTGACGGTGTTCAATGCTAGGTTGGACAGAGCTTTGGGTGACATGGTTTAGTGGGAGGTGTCCCTGCCCGTGGGAGGTGTCCCTGCCCATGGCAGGTGGTTGGACCTAGATCATCTTAAGGGCCTTTCCAATCCTAACTATTCTATGATTTTATGATTCTATGTGTAGAGGAGACCCTGCCTTTGAACATCCAGTCCAGCATGGGCAACCAGGGTGCCAGGAGGAGCTGTGCTTCAGTGCCGATCACTTCCGAAGCAGCTCGAACCCCTTCATAGGCTGCCAGTATCTCTTTTTCAGATGGGGTATATCTGGCCTCAGAACCTCTGTTTCCCCGACTCCAAAAGCCGAGGGGTTGACCTCGAGTCTCCCCTGGAGCTTTTTGCCAGAGGCTCCAGGTAGGACCATTCTCCCCAGCTGCGGTGTAGAGTGCATTAATTACATCTGGCCTGGTCTGGACTGGTCAAAGGGCTGCTGCATGAACTATATCTCATTTAATTTGTTCAAAGGCTTGTTGTTGCTCAGGGCCCCATATAAAATCATTCTTCTTCTGGGTCACATGATAGAGAGGGCTTACAATCAAACTGTAATTTGGGGTGTGCATTCTCCAGAACCCCACAGCACCTATGAAAGCTTGTGTTTCTTTCTTATTGGTTGGTGGAGTCATTTACATTATCTTGTTGATCACATCTGTGGGGATTTGGCGGCATCCATCTTGCCATTTTATTCCCAAAACTTGAATCTCCTGCACAGGTCCCTGGACCTTACTCCGTTTTATGGCAAAACTGGCTTTCAGCAGGATTTGGATTATTTTCCTTCCTTTCTCAAAAACTTCTTTCACTCTATCACCCCACACGGTAATGTCATCAATGTATTGCAGGTGTTGTGGAGCTTGCCCCTGTTCCAGTGCAGTCTGGATCAGTCCATTGCAGATGGTAGGGCTGTGTTTCCACCTCTGGGGCAGTCGGTTAAAAGTGTACTGGATGCCCCTCCAAGTAAAAGCAAACTGTAGCCTGCACTCTGCTGCCAAAGGAATTGAGAAAAATGCACTGGCAATATAGACTGTGGCATCCCACTTGGCTGCCTTGGACTCCAGTACATACTGAAGTTCTAGCATGTCCAGTACTGCAGCACTCCATTGTGGTGTGACGTCGTTCAGGCCACAGTAGCCTACAGTTACTCTCCATTCTCAGGTAGACCTTGTCACTGGCAATATAGGGCTGTTAAAAGGTGAAGATGTCTGCCTGGAAGGCGAAGATGTCTGCCTGGGAATGAATGAATGAAGGAAGGAAGGAAGGAAGGAAGGAAGGAGGGAGGGAAGGAAGGAGGGAAGGAAGGAAGGAAGGAGGGAAGGAAGGAAGGAAGGAAGGAAGGAAGGAAGGAAGGAAGGAAGGAAGGAGGGAGGGAAGGAAGGAAGGAAGGAAGGAAGAAAGG
>CM077908.1:10797451-10804951 GCA_039720435.1 Amazona ochrocephala
CGTAGGAAGGAAGGAAGAAAGGAAGGAAGGAAGGAAGGAAGGAAGGAGAGGGAGGAAGGAAGGAGGGAAGGAAGGAAGGAAGGAGGGAAGGAGGTAGGAAGGAAAGAAGGAAAGTAGGAATGAAAGAAGGAAGAAAGGACGCTCCTGATGGGCAGGGAGGCAGAATGGGAAGGAAGGAAGGAAGGAAGGAAGGATGGAAGGAAGGAAGGAAGGAAGGAAGGAAGGAAGGAAGGAAGGAAGGAAAGAAGGAAAGAAGGAAGGAAAGAAGGAAGGAAGGAAGGAAGGAAAGAAGGAAGGAAGGACGGCCCTGATGGGCAGGGTGGCTGTCTGGGAAGGAAGGAAGGAAGGAAGGAAGGAAGGAAGGAAGGAAGGAAGGAAGGAAGGAAGGAAGGAAGGAAAGGAAGGAAGGAAAGAAGGAAGGATGGAAGAAAGGAAGGAAGGAAATAAGGAAGGATGGAAGGGAAGAAGGAAGGACGGAAGGAAGGAAGGAAGGAGAGAAGGAAGGAAGGACAGTCCGAAAGTGCAGGGTGCCAGTGTGGGAAGGAAGGAAGGAGGGAAGGTGGGAAGGAAGGAAGGAGGGAGGGATGGAAGGAAGGAGGGAAGGTAGGAAGGAAGGAAGGAAGAAAGGAAGGAAGGGAGGAAGGAAGGAGGGAGGGAAGGAAGGAAGGTCTGGAAAGTCTGGAATGTCTGGAAGGTCTGGAAGGGGAAGATAGCTGCCTGGGTAGGAAGGATGGAAGGGAAGAAGGACGGAAGGACGGAATGACGGAAGGAAGGAAGGAAGGAAGGAAGGAAGGAAGGAAGGAAGGAAGGAAAGAAGGAAAGAAGGAAAGAAGGAAAGAAGGAAAGAAGGAAAGAAGGAAGGAAAGAAGGAAGGCAGGAAGGAAGGAAGGAAAGAAAGAAGGAAAGAAGGAAAGAAGGAAGGAAGGAAGGAAGGAAGGAAGGAAGGAAGGAAAGAAGGAAAGAAGGAAAGAAGGAAAGAAGGAAAGAAGGAAGGAAAGAAGGAAGGCAGGAAGGAAGGAAGGAAAGAAAGAAGGAAAGAAGGAAAGAAGGAAGGAAGGAAGGAAGGAAGGAAGGAAGGAAGGAAGATAGGAAGGAAGGAAGGAAGGAAGGAAGGAAGGAAGGACAGTCACAAAGTGCAGGGTGGCAGTCTGGGAAGGAAGGAGGGAAGGTAGGAAGGAAGGAAGGAGGGAGGCAAGGAAGGAGGGAAGGTAGGAAGGAAGGATGGAAGGAAAGAAGAAAGGAAGGAAGGAGGGAGGAAAGGAAGGAAGGTCTGTAAGGTCTGGAATGTCTGGAAGGTCTGGAAGGGGAAGATGGCTGCCTGGGTAGGAAGGATGGAAGGGAAGAAGGAAGGAAGGAAGAAAGGAAGGAAGGAAGGCCTGGCAGACAGGAAAGGAAATAAGGAAGGAAGGAAGGAAGGATGGAAGGAAGGTAGGAAGGAAGGAAGGAAGGAAGGAAGGAAGGAAGGAAGGAAGGAAGGAAGGAAGGAAGATAGGAAGGAAGGAAGATAGGAAGGAAGGAAGGAAGGAAGGAAGGAAAGGAAGGAGGGAGGGAAGGAAGGAAAGGAAGGAAGGAAGGAAGGCAGGAAGCCAGGCCTGGCAGGGGATGTTCAGACAAGGAAGGAAATAAGGAAGGAAGGAAAGAAGGAAGGAAGGAAGGAAGGAAGGAGGGAAGAGCGGTCCCGGTTTTGCAGGGTCGCAGTCTGGGAACGTAGGAAGGAAGGAAGAAAGGAAGGAAGGAAGGAAGGAAGGAAGGAAGGAAGGAAGGAGAGGGAGGAAGGAAGGAGGGAAGGAAGGAAGGAAGGAGGGAAGGAGGTAGGAAGGAAAGAAGGAAAGTAGGAATGAAAGAAGGAAGAAAGGACGCTCCTGATGGGCAGGGAGGCAGAATGGGAAGGAAGGAAGGAAGGAAGGAAGGAAGGAAGGAAGGAAGGAAGGAAGGAAGGAAAGAAGGAAAGAAGGAAGGAAAGAAGGAAGGAAGGAAGGAAGGAAAGAAGGAAGGAAGGACGGCCCTGATGGGCAGGGTGGCTGTCTGGGAAGGAAGGAAGGAAGGAAGGAAGGAAGGAAGGAAGGAAGGAAGGAAGGAAGGAAGGAAGGAAGGAAGGAAGGAAGGAAGGAAAGGAAGGAAGGAAAGAAGGAAGGATGGAAGAAAGGAAGGAAGGAAATAAGGAAGGATGGAAGGGAAGAAGGAAGGACGGAAGGAAGGAAGGAAGGAGAGAAGGAAGGAAGGACAGTCCGAAAGTGCAGGGTGCCAGTGTGGGAAGGAAGGAAGGAGGGAAGGTGGGAAGGAAGGAAGGAGGGAGGGATGGAAGGAAGGAGGGAAGGTAGGAAGGAAGGAAGGAAGAAAGGAAGGAAGGGAGGAAGGAAGGAGGGAGGGAAGGAAGGAAGGTCTGGAAAGTCTGGAATGTCTGGAAGGTCTGGAAGGGGAAGATAGCTGCCTGGGTAGGAAGGATGGAAGGGAAGAAGGACGGAAGGACGGAATGACGGAAGGAAGGAAGGAAGGAAGGAAGGAAGGAAGGAAGGAAGGAAGGAAGGAAGGAAGGAAGGAAGGAAGGAAGGAAAGAAGGAAAGAAGGAAAGAAGGAAAGAAGGAAAGAAGGAAAGAAGGAAGGAAAGAAGGAAGGCAGGAAGGCAGGAAGGAAAGAAAGAAGGAAAGAAGGAAAGAAGGAAGGAAGGAAGGAAGGAAGGAAGGAAGGAGGGAAGGAAGGAAGGATGGAAGGAAGGTAGGAAGGAAGGAAGGAAGGAAGGAAGGAAGGAAGGAAGGACAATCCAAATGTGCAGGGTGGCAGTCTGGGTAGGAAGGAAGGAGGGAAGGTAGGAAGGAAGGAAGGGGGGAAGGAAGGTAGGAAAGAAGGAAGGGGGGAAGGAAGGAAAGAAGGAAGGAGGGAGGGAAGGAAGGAAGGAGCAGCAACTTGCCCCGAGGGAGCTTCAAGTCCTTGACAAGGCCTGCCCAGGAGCCTGCAGCTCCGCGGAGGCGAGCGGCTGACTCAGAGGGGGCGGCGTCAGGAGGACCGGCAGCAGATTCAACCCGGGCATCATCAGCCGTTTCCGGCCCATTGCTGCGGTGACTGTCTCGCAAGGGGAGGCCTGCAGCGCCTGATCGGGGGGGGGGGGGGGGAGGCTCGGCGTCTACGAGCTTCACCTCGGAGCAGCAACTTGCCCCGAGGGAGCTTCAAGTCCTCGACAAGGCCTGCCCAGGAGCCTGCAGCTCCGCGGAGGCGAGCGGCTGACTCAGAGGGGGCAGCGTCAGGAGGACTGGCGGCAGACCTGACTGGTTAAAAACCTGCCCCAGGGAGCGCGAGCGACCCGGAGCGCGGCGAACAGGGCGGGCTCGAGGAAGTTTGCGCGGCAGTTCGCGCGGGCAGGCGAGCGGGGTGGTGAGCGGGATGGTGAACACTCGCCGTACGAGCAAGGCTCGGTCTGGGAGCTCTGCTCTGGCTGCGCCGGTGGTGGCCAGCGTAGGCACCCAGACAGAGCCGACGGGAAGGGAGGCTGTAGTGCAGAGCTCGGGGTATCCTAAGGGAAGGGTGAGCAATGGGCAGGGCTGCACTCTGCGCTCCCTGGTGGAGGTCCTCCTGCAGCAGGTGGCTGAACTGCAGGAAGCTGTTACCAGGCTGAAAGGTGGCAGGGAAGCTGAGGGGGAGCAGCGCTGCTTGCTCCGGGACCAGACTGTTCCGGGGCCTCGATTGTCTACTGTTGCCCATGCAGGAAAGGAGGCTGCTAACCCAGGAAGCTGGGAAAAGGTAACAGAAAAAAACAACAAAAAAAGGAGGAAGAGGGCAATTAAAAGCAAGGGGCTTCCTCCTGCGTCTGTTGTCCCCACCCAGAACCGCTTTGCTGTCCTGCAGGGGGCTGATGAGCAACAGTGCTCTGCTATCCTGCAGGGGGCTGATGAGCAGCGGCGCTCCCACCAGGCGCAACCAGCTAGTGCACTGGTAAAGAAGATCACTACTGGTGCTGCCAGGAAAAAGCGGCGGACCGTAATAGTTGGGGACTCTAATCTGAAAGGCACAGAGGCACCCATCTGTCGGCCTGACCCAGGCTCAAGGGAGGTGCGTTGCCTACCAGGGGCTTGGATCAGGTATGTGGCTGAGAAGCTGCCTGATCTAGTCGGTCCCACTGACTATTACCCACTCCTGGTAATCCATGTGGGTGCTACTGATATAGATAGCAGTAGCCCGGAGACCATAAAGAAGGACTACAGGGCCCTGGGAGAGGTGGTTAGGGGCTCTGGAGCTCAGATTGTCTTTTCGTCAATTCTCCAGGATACAGGGCAGGACCTTGAAAAGGCTAGGAGGATTGGGCAGGTTAATAAATGGTTAGAAGGGTGGTGCTATAGTCAGGGGTTTGGGTACCTTGAACATGGGACTCAATATAGTAGGCCAGGTCTACTGGGGGCTGGTGGAGCTGGTCTGACAAAGAAGGGGAAGAGTGGATTTGGTAGGAGGCTTGCCAGACTGGTCAAGGATGCTTTAAACTAGATGTGTTGGGGGAGGGGGGCATCATTCCATCCCAACACACCCAGTCGGTTGGCAGCACCTACAGTAAACGTTCGGAGCAATAGAGAGATATTCCAGCTGCTCCAGCCAATGACCCGACTTCAATTGGATCTCGCCTCAAATGCCTCTACACAAATGCCCATAGTATGGGGAACAAACAAGAGGAATTAGAGATGTGTGCACATCTACGGGGGTATGATATCATAGGCATCACAGAAACATGGTGGGATGGCTCCTATGACTGGTGTGTTGGAATGGAAGGTTACCGGCTCTTTAGGAAAGACAGGCCTGGCAAACGGGGAGGGGGAGTTGCTATTTATGTTACGGATAGGCTAGAGAGTATGGAACTCTCTCTGGGGACAGGTGAGCAGTCGACAGAGAGTTTGTGGGTCAGGGTTAAAGGGAGAACAGCGATGGGTGATATTATTGTGGGGATCTGTTACAGACTGCCTGACCAAGGGGACTTGCTGGACGAAGCACTCCATAGCAGATAGGAGCAGCCTCACGCTTGCAGGCCCTTGTTCTCATGGGAGACTTCAACCACGCTGATATCTGTTGGAGGGATGGTATGGCCCGGCACAAGCAATCCAGGAGGTTCCTCGATTGCGTGGAAGACAACTTCCTTCTGCAAGTAATAGAGGAGCCGACAAGGAGAGGTGCCATGCTTGACCTCATCCTCACCAACAGGGAAGGGCTGGTTGGGAATGTGACACTCCAGGGCAGCCTTGATTGCAGCAATCATGAGATGGTTGAGTTTGAGATCCTCAGGACAGTGAGAAGAGCGTGCAGCAAGCTCACTGCCCTCGACTTCAAGAGAGCAGACTTTGGCCTCTTCAGGAACCTGCTCAGTAAGGTTCCATGGGATACAGCCCTAGAGGGCAGGGGAGCCCAAGACTGTTGGTTGATATTCAAGGCTCACCTGCTGCAAGCTCAGGAGCGATGCATCCCAACTAGAAGGAAGTTCAGCAGGAGGGCCAGACCTCCTTGGATGGATAAGGACCTGCTGAGCAAAATTCGAAGGAAAAAAGAGGCTTATAAAAGGTGGAAGCAAGGTCAGGCGGCCTGGGAGTAATACAGGGATGTTGTCTGGGAAGCTAGGGACCAGGTTAGGAAAGCTAAGGCCCACTTAGAATTAAACTTGGCTAGGGATGTTAAGGATAACAGGAAGGGATTTTATAGGTACATTGCCAATAAAAGACAGGTTAGGGACACCGTGGGCCCTCTCCAGAAGCTATCGGGAGAACTGGCTACCCTGGATTTGGAGAAGGCTGAGGTTCTTAATGACTTCTTTGCCTCAGTCTTTACCGGCAAATGCTCTGACCACACCACCCAAGTCTTGGAAGGCAGACGCGGGGACAGTGAGAATGAAGACCCTGGGCCCACTGTAGGAGAGGATCTGGTTCGCGACCATCTTAGGAACCTGAATGTATACAAGTCCATGGGACCGGATGAAATCCATCCGCGGGTCCTGAAGGAGCTGGCAAAGGAAGTTGCTAAGCCACTGTCCATCATATTTGAAAAATCATGGCAGTCAGGTGAAGTTCCCGATGACTAGAACAAGGGAAATATAACCCCCATTTTTAAGAAGGGGAAAATGGATGAGCCGGGGAATTACAGACCAGTCAGTCTCACCTCTGTGCCTGGCAAAATCTTGGAGCGGATTCTCCTGGAAGGCATGCTAAGGCACATGAAAACCAACAAGGTGCTTGGTGACACCCAGCATGGCTTCACTAAGGGGAAATCCTGCCTGACCAATCTGGTGACCTTCTATGAAGGGGCTACGGAACTGATGGACAGGGGCAGAGCAGTTGATGTCATCTACCTGGACTTGTGTAAAGCCTTTGACACTGTCTCCCATGACATCCTTCTCTCTAAGTTGGAGAGACATCAATTTGATAGGTGGACCACTCGGTGGATAAAGAACTGGGTGGATGGCCGCATGCAAAGAGTAGTGCCCAATGGCTCAATGTCCAGCTGGAGACAAGTAACGAGTGGTGTCCCTCAGGGATCGGTGTTGGGACCTCTCTTGTTCAACATCTTTGTGGGTGACATGGACAGTGGGATTGAGTGCGCCCTCAGCAAGTTTGCCGATGACACCAAGCTGTGTGGTTCGGTTGATACATTGGAGGGAAGGAATGCCATCCAGAGGGACCTTGACACGCTTGTGAGGTGGGCTGATGCCAACCTGATGAAGTTCAACCATGCTAAATGGAAAGTCCTCCACCTGGGTCGGATCAATGCCAGGCACAGCTACAGGTTGGGCGGGAAGGTGATTCAGAGCAGCCCTGCGGAGAAGGACTTGGGGGTGTGGGTTGATGAAAAAATGAACATGAGCCTGCAGTGTGCGCTTGCAGCCCAGAAGGCCAACCGTATTCTGGGCTGCATCAAAAGGAGTGTGACCAGCAGGTCGAGGGAGGTGCTCCTGCCCCTTTACTCTGCTCTCGTGAGACCTCACTTGGAGTGTTGTGTGCAGTTCTGGTGTCCTCAGCATAAAAAGGACATGGAACTGTTAGAACAAGTGCAGAGGAGGGCCACGAGGATGATCAGGGGACTGGAGCACCTCTCGTATGAAGATAGGCCGAGAAAATTGGGGCTGTTCAGCCTGCAGAAGAGAAGGCTGCGTGGAGACCTCATAGCAGCCTTCCAATACCTGAAGGGGGCCTATAGGGATGCTGGGGAGGGACTCTTCATTAGGGACTGTGGTGAGAGGACAAGGGGTAATGGGTTTAAACTTAAACAGGGGAGGTTTAGATTGGATCTGAGGAAGAAATTCTTTACTGTGAGGGTGGTGGGGCCCTGGAATGGGTTGCCCAGGGAGGTTGTGAATGCTTCATCCCTGGCGGCGTTCAAGGTGGGGTTGGACATAGCCAAGGCCTGGAAGGGGAAGATGGCTGCCTGGGAAGGAAGCAAGGAAGGAAGGAAGGAAGGAAGGAAGGAAGGAAGGCCTGGCAGGGGATGTTCAGACAGGGAAGGAAATAAGGAAGGAAGGAAGGAAGGAAGGAAGGAAGG